>ML213619.1:0-60842 GCA_004379715.1 Crucibulum laeve | reverse complement strand
TATTTGTATCGAACCCAATATCTGTGATTTCAAAAATTTGAAAGGAAAATGTGAGGAAAATGTGCGGGATAATGTAAGGATAATGTAAGAAAAATTGGTCATTATCTCAACATTTGCTTTGCGGAAAATGTGGCGGGAAATGTAAGGATAATTTGAGTCAAATCAGAAAATTTCTCACATTTTCCCGGAAGAGAAATCCATGGCTTTGTCCTGTGTTATAACCAGCATTGCAACCAGGGTGGTAATGGCGCCTAATCCCATCATAACGCTTGCGCTGACGTCACAGGCTGGCAGTTGATACTTAACCGCCAAAAAAACTGCCAGTGGCAAGGTTTGAACTATAGACCTTCTGGCTAAAATTATAAATAGCATGCGTAAGGACCACTTCATTCCTAAGATACAACTTACCACTAGACTAAACTTCCACGTCAATTTTTATAAGTACCCGAGTAATGACAAACATTTTGTCCTTATTTTTAAGCCTGTGTCTGACCTTCGTTGTGCTCCTGCTGGCATAATAAGACTTTTCATGATGTTTAAACAACGTAAAATTTCTATATCAACCTTCATATAACAAATTTTTTTGAAAATGGCATGGTTCTCAAATGTGCATTGAGACGGCCATTAGAGCACGGGTTACAATGTGTTGCAAGCGCCTAAGCTTGGTTGTGACCGGTTAACACTGGATGGGCCGTTATCACCGATCTGGCTCGGTTCTAATTCTGTTGCAAGGCCGGTTGTAACGGCGCTCGGTTGCAACCGAGATAAATAATTTCCGACAAGGGGTATTTGACCTATGTGAATTGAATTTCCTAAGAAATAAAAAGCACGGAATATCTCAACCTGATAGTCTACCTCAGAGGAAAAGACTAATGTGGATGATATTTTGCATAATCAAACTTTTGAAGATGGACTCAAATGGAATCACAGCTGAAGTTCCTCTTGCGTTTCTTTGCCGAAGTTTCGGAAGTTAAGAAATCGAACCAAATGAAGTCTTAAAGCGTCCTTAAAGACATCCTAGAAAGTCAAGTTAAAAACTATTCTTCACGAACGATAACCCTCGTTAGAATGGGAGGCAGGATGCACCTATTCCAAAAATTTAAGTGGCACTTTAATGGACAGAAAACATTAACTCGAATGAGCTATTATAGCGTCCTGCATATGAACTAGTATGTTTCGGAAGTCTGAGAATCATTGCCTCCTGAAAAAAATGATGAGCGTCCTCGGAAGCATGGTAAATTCAAGGGTGGGTACGTACAATTGTCTCAGTACGGATTATAAAACGAATGGTGTGTCGTCATGGTCACGGTCCGACTCCCAAAGGCTCATTCGCTCCGGTGGCCGTGCATTATGTTGTATCTTGTTTGACATTAAGACTGATTCAATACTATAACCGGGACGGCATCCTACATGATAGTATTTCCGTACTTCCATCACCGTGTTGTCCGATTGACCTTTCCTGAGCGCGTTCGACGACTTCTCCGTTCCTTACTGTGGGAATTCTCTCCAAGATATACATCCGAATTGAATACAGTTCTATAAAAGGCCCAAGATACCGTAGAAGCCTTACTAAGTCAAATGAGATTGTATTAAAAAAATTTGGAAGAATGACAACCACAGTGTGGGCTATGGCCTCAATAGCGAATCCTCAGAGTATAAACTTCAAGAAGCCAAACCCTATGAGAAATTAACACTGTCCGTCTGGTATATCTAGTCAAAAATCTATCAGGCCGTCTCTTCAAGTTAGCTCTCAACAGCATCACGACTTTTCGGAGTTCTTCAAAAAAAAAATGACACAGCCAATCACTTCCTTACAACTGGGGTGCAAGGCTCTGCACTTATGTTTACCTATCAAGCGCTGTTCAGTCTTTATGAACGTTCTCTCCAAATCCAATCGCCCATCAAGCTTGATGTTCTATACCTATCGAGTCTCTTCTATCCTAGCGCGACCTTTCACTATGACTACTCTCGTATTTCGGGACTGATTATACACTTGGAGACGATTCTCTCAATCTCAGATGCCGAATTAATGAGTTCTACTTATAGAACAACAGCGGAGTGTGAAAGGATGCGATTGGTCTTGTGGTGTGCAGTCATTAATACTCTCTCTGGATAGCCCCGCTAATACAGCTTCTTCCTTAACTATTTGTACTTCCTCGGCATTTGCCCATCTTCGAGCCACCGTTCTTTTATCTTGAAGACTTGGTGCCAGTTCTGCGGCGTTCAGCGAAAATAGAAGAAGGACATGGACTGAGGTTGTATTCTCGTATAGACCATCCTTTCAGTCTTTTATTAACACGCACCAAGGATCATTCCGAGATTCTCTGCCAACGTGAACAACAATGATATTGCTGTCATGGATGTAGACTTGTCACTGTATCTCATGGATGAAGGGTACGGTTCCTGTTCCTAAACCCATCAGATGCTTACTTCCCTTGCCCATAACGCAGATCTATCTCTATGTAAATCTTTGTCCTACAGCCCCGACCCGCCTGCTTAATTGATGGGTACCCGTCATCGATGCGCGGAATCTACATCATACTTGCTTCTGATGCCTACAAGCCTGTGAGCCGCACTTTTCTTCATCCCGAATGACTATCAAGATAGTCAAGATGAACACAACACTACTAAATGCGGACTTTTACCCTGCTTCGATCTTGGGCGTCAGTTTAAGGCGCAAGATTAGCGTTCCCAACCTAGTGCAACCTAATCTTAGTGCGACCGATCCCAGCCGTCAGCGCAGTTTACACCTCCCCGGACTGCTCGGAAGTCTGCTTAAACCGAATGCAGAATTCCAGTATGCGACTTCAAGGCTCTCTGTTCTGTTCTCATGGTTATTATTACGGGTACACTTTTCCTTGGCAAGTCCCCTGGATCGCTGGTTCGCCAGCTCCGGATATGCATTTTGTCGGCGGCCATGGTGGAATCCTGGTAGATCAACGCCCTCCCTGCCATCGAAGACGTTAACTAGGGGCGTTTATAGGATATGCCAGCAGCTTTCCACGCTATACGTGCTCTTAAATTGTGCTAATCGGCAAACTGCGGTCGAAAGATGGGACAAGATTATAACAGTGTGCATTCGATGGACCATATGCCCTTCGCGACTCATTTTCGATCCAATATTCCGGAACTACTTAAGTCGCAGTGGGCCCAGGTTCCCTCCTTGTTCTTGATTGCCCATCTTCAGCTCATCATTTCAACCCGGCGATACATTCGGTGATATTCCCGTGCCATTTATCGGAATACCTGGTTATACGACCTCTGGAGACCGTCACAGGAGAAAAACACGCTCAACAACTACTAGCATCTTGAAGAACTTCCCGCTCGCTATCATGGTTCTGGATTTCGCATCGACGCCAGCGGAAGGCCATCCTATAGATTCGGAAGAGTTCAGACTTCGTTTCATGACTCTTCTAGCCTTGTACGATCTCCTACCACATTCCATCTCTTGTCCACCGAACACTCCGGAGCCTTTACACGTCAAGCAGGCTATTAATATTGATTCGGTTCTGCGGTGCGTTGAAGCCATGAGCAACGGAGAGGGCCAACAAATATTGTCCGCATTGTCACCAATGGGCAGCAGTAGGGTAGATTCTACAGTGAGTTTCGTCCAATCTATCAGCTCTCGCTGCTGTTTCTCACTACATGCATAGCATGGAGCACTACAAAATCCGCGAACCTCCGTGATACCGATTGATATCACCAGGGTGCACCATCGACGAACAGGCGGCGTGGATGGAGCATTTTCACCATCGGCATCATGCCCTATATCCGAGAGAGCATAGTGAAGAATTTGCAAAAGAGAGTTCATGACGTTAACGAAGCAATCTATTCCCGTGAGTTCATCTTCTCCGAATCTTTGCGGGCATCTAATTTTAAGATAGCGCTCCATCATCGCCTGTATCCACATCACGATTCGAACGAACATTTGAACAGTTTCCTTGTATTTTATTTTGTTCTTATATATCACTTCGAAGTTCAGAATAGAGCTCATGTTCCCCGCAAATTGATTCCATACGGAACTTATATACCATAGTTAATAATATGGCTTCCCGGATAATGATATTAGTATGAACTCCTGAAAGGAATACAAATAGGAAAGGTATGTTCATAGTAACGTGTACGATTACAGTACGAACATTATTCCTAGTATATGTAAGCATGCAGAATACAAAGGAAATTCAGCGACTCATGAGCTGTGGGGCCAGCCACCGAGTAGATCGAGAAGGCGAAGTCCGGTGATTAGGCGTATACTAATCGCAGCGTCTACAAGTAAAGTGAACACGAGAACAACAATTTATTGCACATACGACTTACTAGCCATCTAGTAGGTCCAAAGGCGTTTGAGAATTTGTCGTTATCACCGGTTAGAACGAGGACACCTATTGTGCTATAAATGAATACGGAATTCACCGTCAATAAGTCCGATGAAAGTCTCTGGGTTACTCGAATCAGCATTCACCCAATGAGCGGTGAGATTCATCGTTGCGTAATCGTATCTCCACTAAGTACATTCAAGGAAGGTCTCGTGGGCTTGAATAGAGTGCAGGAGTCTAGTTACTCATAATGGCACTCTCGATTTTCATATTGAGGCTAGTAGCAGCATTGAATGAGTTTTGACTATTAATCGCCGTGGAATCGGGAAGACTCTCTGTCGTGGCCCCGATGAACATATAACTGCACAGATGATCGGGAATCAAGATATGAAAAGTGGAGCTCTAACAGAACGCACTTGGAGCTTGCTATGCAAATATTGGAATTACTACTCGAGTAGAGGCAAAACCTGGATGCCACCAAATAAGGGATAAAGAGCATTAGGACCGTTCTAACGGAAAGATTAATGAGAGACGCCAGTTATTTATTGAAATAATTCACCACGTAAAATTGTCATTATATCGACGGCAAAACTTACAGCGTCACAAAGATCCACTGAAACTATGAGGGCCTTGGTGATATCCTCCATGAAACAACCATATTCTCCGAACGAATTAAGCGTATTGGTAATATAACCGACGAGTGTATCGTTTTCGTAGCTTTGTATATAGCCTCGAGGATTATTTATTAACCAATAAATGTGTATGAAACAATGACGGCATAGAACTCACACTTCTCCGTAGCCTCCGGGCGTACCCGAAGGAACAGGATAGGCAACTTCCAAGCAGAACATTAGCACAAGTATTACTTCTCATCAGAGCGAGCGACTAACCATGCCATCTATGTCTCTTGGGAGGATTCAGAGGAAGACCTTCATAAAGTCTTCTAGCGTTGGTGAATCTTCGCGCTTTAAGTTGTGATAGTGACTGGGAACGAGTCCCGATATGCGTAAGAACAGACTCAGGCGAGTTGATACTTGGAAAGCCATCCACTCGACGAACAGCAGTCGCATTGCACCCAAGCACGGATGTCACGAAAAGAGAAATAAAAAAAATTTGCTTCAGGCCTATCGCAAGGTGAGGGGAAGTGTAGACAGGCGTAGGTATAGTTCTGAGACAGAGAATTGTGAAGACAAAGGCACGAGCACAGACACTTGAGTGTCCAAGCATGGGCCTTCAAATATGCGAGTAACAATCGATTTAGATGTTTGGGACCGATAATACAATGAATGACATTGCTTACATGAATCTCGTAACAAACATATAATTCAGGACTGCACATCTGGTAGTATGCATTCGCGACGCGTTAACGTATGGTCAATTTGAGTGTTGCGGTTGCACTTCTAGACAGAACTCTTTGCTGCGAACACATCCCCGCACCGTGCATCAAATAGAAAATAAAATACACCTAACAGCTCGATATACGCTGTGAAAGCTTCTGGACGGCGATTTGATGACTCGACGCTGTAGATGGTCGTGGTTAATTTTGGAGGTCAAGAAACAGCACTGGGCCAGTCGGGAATTACTAGGGTGGCAATCTATTTTGAATAGATTCAGAGTCCGCTCCGGATCAAGTCCGATTTCGCCAAACGCTTGTTCTCTGCATCTCACTTCAATTTGAACTTGAACGTCGACTTGAACAACGGTGCGTCTGGTCACGGAGACTCAATTATGGACTAGTTTGAGGGTTAAATTATTTTGATTTAGAAATTTTCTGGCTTTATTACTGCAGTAAGTGAGTTTATCCTTATTACATGATGTACACGGTACTTACACATGAGCATTCTTTACTCGTAGTACTTTCGGGAACTTCCATCAATTTTCAGATGCATGTCATAACCTCGGTTGAATGACTATAATTATAGAAAACATCGAAAGATTATTAACCGCGTTAACTCACGCTTTTTAAATGTTTCATGGACTGACTATCATTTTCTAGCTGTTAATAACAAGGCAACGGATCCACCCATGCGTGCGATTTCTGTCATTTAGTGTCAATGTCAAATGTGCACGGTCTACACACCACAAATCTCCTGATTTACTTACACAGATACCTGAAAGAACCCTGGCCCCACTTCAGATGAGTGACACAAGTCAACGGCAGCATATAGATCAACTGTCAACTGCTTCTCTGATGCTTGATCACGGTGATTGTCGATTAACGTACTACATGGCTGTGGTATGCCTGGGGCGGACTGTTCTCCTTCCTTCGTTCTCTGGTTCTCTTCACGGTTGAATTCCGTGTCTTTCCTGTCTTTCCTTTTGGGATCCTTCGGTTTCGTTACTTTCTTTATTGAACGACGGCTCTGTGCTCCTACGCCGCCATGGAAATAAGCCAATCTCTATCTTTTATTTGTGAGTAGTCTTTAAACTCTGCTGCAGACATCCTAACACTTAACTAGTTGCAACTTCTATTAATGCGGCAGTAGCTTTCAGCGTGTTGATTTGGGACCAGTAAGTTGTCAGAATATTCAGAGATTATTGTCTCACACTCCTATCTTCTCAGCTTTCAGACACTTCCGGCAGAGGGAAGACTCTACTTCAAATTTAAACGGTCGCATTGGAGATTACCTTCACCTTGGGCGTAAGTAGTCGATTTAGCGCTTCGAATATGATCTAACGGACGCTGCAGTTTCGCAGCTCTTCGGTATACCAGCATCGTAGCCAACACAGCCACGCTCTTTCTCTCTTGTTTCCCTACAAACCACTGCCAAGTAACGATGATAATCAACCAAGCTGCATCAGTCGCTGTAATTGCGTCTTCGAGCGTCATCTTAGGATGCCGAGTGATGGCGCATTTTCGTGGCAATCCCGCCGTTACGGGCCTTATACTCGTTGCATCGTTTGCGGTTTCGGGAAGTTGGGTGAGATTTCGTCTACAAAAAAGTCAAATGTTCATCTAACGTACTTGTAGCTAGCTACTGCGACTCAATATCGTGCCTTCAGTGGTCCACGACTACCGATTGGGAGCAACTGTCATCTCGAACCCTTTACAGCTTGGGCGCCCATGAGCTATGGGACTTCTTTGATCTTCAATAGCTGTCTACTAGCGCTTTTCATCCTGGGCGTCGATCATTGGCACCGCGTCAACAGACAATGTTTGCTGTATCTTATCTTTATGACTATATTCAGCGCTGCTGTTCTTATTATATTCGTTATTCGATGGAATGACGATCTTGTCCGAAGATGTGTTATGCCTTACTTCACTCTCATAACAGACGCTGTTGGCACGCGAGTCTTCATTAACTTCCAACGTCATACCAAACTGATACGAGACGCCAACTCAGATCGGCGCCTATTATCTACCCAGTCTCGGGTGGGGAACGAGAAACCCGATGCTACGACCGAGAATTCCACAATGCTAACTCCGTTGAATACTTCAGCCGCTCCATCTGATACTCGGGGTAGCGAAAGCACTCTTGCTAATGGGTATACCCTTACGACAATACCTGCCACTCCTCCTGGTACTGCGAACTTTACGAGTTCACCTACGTCACCGATACCATTTATTCCTTCAGTTAACGGACAGTCCGGGGGTTTGGTGCCTCTGCAGCCTCAACGAAGGAGGCAGCGTAGTTTGTCTTTCACTCAGCAAACTATCCAATCCGGATGGATTGATACATAATCGATTTCCGTACATGAATGGACTATTCAATTCTTCGGACAAAAAGGAGTGATACTTCTACCATATAACATATTTAATAGGCTTCATGAGTTTATTTATGTGCTAAATTCGATACAACATTCCTATAACAAGAACACTTTTACTCCATTACTGGTTAACTCCGTCTTTGGACACATATGTATCCACGCGAGCTTCTGAGAATCTCTTTCACTAGAACTTCTTGTTTCCAAAGTTAATTGCTTTACGTTGGGCAAGGTAGACCGTAAATTGAATGTTAGCCTGTCGACTGAAGATCGTAGAAGATCCTCTTCCTGTCTAGGTGAAGGACGGGTAATGATGGGCATTATAGGGGTCGTAATCATGATTTCGGCAAGTGCAGGAAATACTGCATTTAGCAGGCTACAGAGTGCCGAGATATTGTCAGAGCGTATATCAAATCTATCCAATGTAACCTTAGTGATACGGATAAATAGAACTGCATCAGGGCCTCTTCCGTGCTTTTCATCGAGTTCATCCACCGTTGTCTGTAAGCGCTCAGGCCTGCATGTATAACCTTGAAGATCCATAGAGAACTGAACATCCTTTGAAGGATAGTACCCCTGTATTCTTTCGAGTAATGGACAAAGAATCTTTGCTGAATAACTATATCCTTCTGGCTCAAGGAGAGCATCACATGGATATGTAGTGATGGACTGCAGAGATGGGAAATGATTCCATTCTGCATTTCTCAAAGAACCTAGAATCGTTGAAGTGAAGTTAAAGACATGTGAGATAATATAAACGGAGGCATGCATGTCGACCAAATAAGGTAGATTTACGAGCCTTGATCTAGATGAATTTGTAGGACCAGGTTTGATCTTCAATCTAGACGCACCGTCAATATAGAGTCGCTGTAATGCTGAAAGACAGCTAATAAAATTAACAAGTGTTTCTTCTTCTAGTCCATGACATGATTCAAGGACAAGAAACTCGTTAAGGTTTTTATGGATTGCTGTCGCTCCGATACAGTCAAGAATCGCCTCCCAGAATCTCCCAGAAGCTGAGATATGCGCGAAGATAAGACATGTAATTGAGGTGCATGTATCAAGGACAGAGATAGTCCATCGGAGGAGGGGAGGTTGAATAAGTAAAATGGATTGAATAGAGAATGTAGTAAGAACGGCAAGATTCTGAGCCATATCCGAAAGAGCTATCGTAATATTCTGCGCTTCTTTTGGATGCACGTGTAGAACGCTGTCTGGTATCTGTCGGTGAAACTCCCATCCAGGACCTTTTAATGATAACCCCTCCTTCTGAGAAGAGTTCTGGATAGATTTGAAATGAAAAGATCTCGCCAATGCGAGTGGTTTAAATATGGTGGTTGAAGTTTCGAATCTATATGGTTCTTGACAAGTATACGTCCCATATCGTACTGTTAGAGATGTACAACCTTTCGTGAGAATCGGATTCAAGAGATTTTCGAGTGAATCAGACCACTCTCGGAGTACATCATCTGGAACACCGAGTGGACCCAGTCTAGTCCTCTTGAGTCGTTCCGAAAGTCGTAATTCTAGGGGATAGGGGGGTGGAATGTTTCCGATAACGATTCTGACATTCTGAACACTCTGAAGTCTTTGTACGAGCCTTGACACCCGGGTTAATTTCCTTGTCAAGGAATTTTTTGGATACAGCATAAGAGATCCACTTAATTCTAAGTGAAACACGATGGTGTTGATAGTAGTAATATCAAAGGAAAGCTGAAGTGCAGAGAGGACGTCGAATTTACTACTCGGGCGCTCGTGAACGTAAATTTCAATGAAGCGTTCAGGATTAGGAATATTGTGAAGCTGCAGGAGATTGGGTAGCATTATCGCATTTAGTCGGCGACAAACCAATCCAACGCGATAAATATCTTGTTTATCTGTGATTCCATTGAAAATCTTCCGAAGTATCTCGTTGGGAAGGTGTAAGAAACTTGTGTGAGCCTCCGAGCTTTCTAGACTAATCATGTCATTTCCTAGTACTAGAGAAAGATCATCTTGGTCGAGAGCAGGCTTCAAACTGATCCGCCAGCTGCTGGGCATTAATACCTGGATTCGACAAAATCGAGATGCTGGTAAACGTATGTTTGAATTCTGTTAATCGACTTAATCAATACTACTAGCTTACTGGATTGCTGGTAATTGCGTTGCTTGAGTAAGTTATGCCAGAAGTGCAAGCGAGTTCAATGACGGAGATAGTTTCTGGATCCCATATATGCGGAGGGATGTAGCAGTTGTTTCGGGTTTGAATGGACAGGAGACATTGTTGAGATATAAGGAGTCTTGGTTGTACTCCGACATCGTCTCACGATCGACGTTGAAATATTGGTGTTCAACCTGCACAGCCTGCCAAGCTCATTCAATCCGGCATAATTTAATATATCCAACTTGCACAGCAACCATTTCGCATTACACAGCCCTCCCGCTGTATTTCCCCCGTTTCTAGAATTCATTGACATCGGAAGAACTCTGGCTGTATATACGTTTTAAAAATATGTCCAAGAGCTCAACATATGCTAAATATGAATAAGTAGTTGCTATGTGGGGTGTGTTTCGTTCATTAAGAACGCTATGACGGTTAACCGGTCCGTCTACGCCAGGCAAACCCCAATGAGAACAGTCTGGGATTTGCCAGGTACCTCGTCGCTCTTGGCCGTGGCCTCCTCTCTCCCTGCCCTGATATCTCACAGATCAAAAGGTCATTTTTTATTCCCTCCCTCATCAGTACGTTTTACAGGCATGATGATACCGTGAACCCCCCTTGGTCTCCCCCACTATGACACCGGCTAGCGGGCCGCGATCATTCTACGTCACGTTCCCAGCACGAACATTGCTGCAAACATATGTCAATAAAAACTGAAAGACTCGCAGTTGGCCCTTAGGACAATATTTATGTAGTGATTTACAAATTCTAAATTAAAGACATGTTTATGCTTTACTTAACGATCTCTACACGAGCAATATTTTGGTGTCACTCGTCCACTCTTAGAATATTGCAATGGAGTCTAGTGGGGGCCATCCTTATAGTGTAGTATAACTTATAGACATTTGATATAAAACAAAATATATTATTTAACTAACAATGATACAAAGCGAATAATTATAATACAAAATGAATAACTAAGATAGAACAGATCATAGCAAAGATGAGCGAAGGTGGGGATGAGGGTAATGAAGATGGGGGTGAGAGTAGCAAGGATAGGGTAAGGGCAGCAAGGAAGTGTGCGCCGATGTCGCAGCTTGTCGGCGCTGGCATTGAGGTGGCGATCGGGGTATTGGCTGTGCTGGCGTCGAAGACGAAGGCGGGTGCTGGTGTATGTGGTGCTTGTCTTGCTGGTGTTGGCGCTGGCGTTGAGGTGACTGCGAGGGCATTGGCCGCACTGGCGTCGAAGGCAGTGTAAGCCGTTCCCCACCCCCGTGGGCAGCTGTGCTCGCAGTGGCAATGGGGATATCGGCCGTGCTGCGTGGATGGGCAGCTGTGCTCTCGCTGGTGTCAGCGCTGGTGTTGAGGTAGCGATGGGGACATTGGCCACGCTCAAGTCTAGGGTGGAGGCGGGCAATGGCATTGAAGGTGCTTATCTTGCTGGTGTCGGTGTTGGTGTTGAGGTGGCGACGAGGGCACTGGCTGCACTAGCGTCGCAGGTGAAAGCCGTTCCCCACCCTCTCTTCACCTTGGCTTATGCACCCCTACCCACCTTCGCTCTTCGTGTACGTCCCTGTGTTCGTGTTGTGCGTTCGTGGCATTCATGGCGTTCGTGGCGATGTCCGTAAGTGACGCGGACACGGGCCCACATCTCTCTTCGCGAGGAGGGGCGCACGGTACCGTTAGTCTTATATCGCAGGGAAATGAGTGAAGAAGAAAACCAGAATAAAATGAACGCTTACTTCGTTGTAGGGAATAGGAAAAAAGCAGAGAGCGGGACGAAAAAGAAAGAGCAGCGTGATGAACATCACGTGGATGTTCCTTACAAATATCACGTGAAAAACTTCCCAAAAAGGAATGTCATAGTGGGGGAGACCAAGGGGAGCTGATACCGTGGCCAGGCTCTTCCTTGTGAGGATTGCATTCAATCTCATCCACCCTCATCCAACTCGCTCTCAGCCCTCATTTACATGCCTAAACCTACACGCTTTTCACGGACCATCATCCAACAGCAATCTCCCGCCATCCGAATCCCAACCGCGTCTACCTAGAACCTATAACGAACGTACCACCACCTGAGCTATGCCCCGCCAGCAAAGACGTAACAGAAACAAAGACAAGTGGAGATACGAACCCACAGAAAGCAAGGGATATTATATAGTACAACAAGAGACAGGGCAAGCGCACACAGCGAGTGGACGAGAACGACCAGCAGGCAATAGCGAACGAGGTAGTGGGTAGGTGACGAGGGAACGCAAGGAATGAAGGTGATTAGCGAGCAAGGGATGGAACGGCAATTTGAGACACGAGTTTGAGTACGGGACAAGGCCAGAACAAACGAAGCTAGGACGGAGCGGAGCGAACGAGCAATGGGTAAGAGGCTGGGCTGGGCTGTGAGCACGGGGGGGAAGAGAGGGGAGTGCAAGTCTGAATGGAGCTCGGGGGCCACAACAAGCGACAGCGATGGGCGATAATAGGGTCAACGGCTGATAGACACAGTATAGCCAGCATGTCATCGCTACTTGCCTACCCTTCGCTGCTAAAACTAGAATTTACTTAATGGGGTTAATTTAATACGTGAATTAATTTCCGTTGTTGTCATTGGTTCGAATCTAGACTCCGTGACAGTGGTCTGCATCGGGGGAAACAGAAGAAAAGTGAACATCGTGACCACGTTTGTGTCTATGTACGCGATTATTACATAATACTTTCCCCTGCCCAAACCTTGATCGTTCCTTGATCGTTTCGATGTCCTCTAGTACTCAAGGAAAACACATTCGTATTGCCGGATGGATTTCGATAGCGGTAGATACCACACGCGACCATTTCGGAACACCAAAATTCGCAGTGAAAAGCTGTTGAGAATACTAGATCTCCGATTTCCACGACCCCGCCGGATACATATCCAGTGGCGACCACAGGTGGGAGGAAGAGCCGGATTATGGTTTTGGACGCTTCTTGCTTGTATAGAACAAAATGTGCTTTATCGTGTATCGTTGGACATCCCGCCCCCCACGTATCAACGCTTTGACTCCGCATTGATCCTCCATTTGCTGTGGGCAATTTTGACATTTAATTGCGGACATGCGCTACTTTAGATAGTAGGCATTTCTCAATGCCGGTCCACCGACGTTCTCAATAGGATAATAATAGAATCATGTTTATACGTGGTGCACTTTGAACGGATCACATATTTGTGCGGAAAAAACATAGCCGAAACAGGAAATTTCGTTGGCTTCTATGCTGTCGTTCATTCGACCTATCGATCACGGAGAGAAGCAAGAAAGTTAAATGGCGCTGCATTAGTCAGCGATTTTCTCGGTGTGGGCGTTACTCACCTGGTTCCCAGCATCAGAGCGGTTATCTTTCGATACGATGACCATATCAAAATGTAAAAATTCAAGATGTTAGAAGTAAAGACACGACCAAGCGATGAGGTCAGTTACAGCGCAGCTTAGATCACCGGCATCGATCAATTCCGAGATGCTTCCTATGCAGTACAGCGGATCATAGTTTATGTAGCATCTTAATCCTATATAAAGGTCACTGAAAGGAGCGCATTCACTATTCAGATTCTACACTCTCCTTTGAACACACACGATTCAATAATCCAATCTCCTACTTCCTACTAGATGTCTCCGGCAATGGATATCTCTGTACAGCATTTTAAGCTCCCTGACTATTTGGCAAAGTGGCCTTGGTCCAGGACTTTACATCCCAATTATGACGAGCTCCGCGGGGAATCAGCCTCTTGGATCGCGTCGCTTCATGGATACTTGCCGCAGAAGACATTGGATAACTATAACCCATGTTCGTTTTCTTTATTCTACCACAAAACGCGTTTTCTAATTGCAATAATTGTAGGTCTACTTGCGTGTTTAGCATATCCACAGCGCAAAAAAGGTCTGTCATGAATTTATACGAATTTACGCTAGCAATAGCTCAATAAAATTTATTAGAGCTTGTTCGACTCGGATGTGATTTGATGTACTTTTACTTGGTCTATGATGAGAGCACCGACGTTGCAGACGACGAAGAAATAACCAGAGCTGAGGATGTCGTCAGAAAGGTTCTGGCCGATCCGTTGTCGTTGAGTGGATCCAAGCACTTTATTGGAAAGGTGGTTAAACGGTATGGAATGTAATGTTATCAATCTTTCTTGTTAATAACCAAACATTCAGGCTGCGTGAACAAGCGGGCGATCTCGTGGATTTCAAAGCTTCATCTAACTGTCTTGATCACTTTATTGCGAACATGAACGCCTATACGAAAGCAATTGGACAAGAAGCGGAAGAGAGAAAGAACAAGCACCTCCGAGGTGTTGAAGACTACCTTCTACTTCGCCGAGATACCGGAGCTGCTAGACCAGCTCTTGCTCTCCTTGAATTTGGATTGGAGCTCCCTGACAGTGTGCTATACCACCCCGTAGTCGCAGAGCTAACGGATATCACAATCGTTTTACTGGCCATTGGCAATGTACGTTGCTCATTTGGGACCTCGTTGAGATATGTGTATCATGCTCACATGTATTCGTGTAGGACATGCATTCATATGCATACGAGCACGCCTCTGGGCTTGATGGCCACAACATTGTAACTGCAATTATGCACGAGCATAAGCTCGATCTACAAGATGCATTGGATTGGCTCGGAGTCTACGCCGAAGCACGTGTGCATCGGTTCCTCGAACTTATGTCGCACCTTCCGTCCTGCGATTCCATGACAGACTCAAATCTGAAGATATATATTGATGGACTTGGGTATTGGGTTCGCGGGAATGATAATTGGAGCTGCGAAATCAGACGATACTATGGGAGCGGCGGGTTGGATGTTTTGAAAACAAAGTCTTTCACTCTCAAGTCATCGAAGTAATTGTAAATTATAAACCTTGGTTATTATAATTATGGTGCATTTAGAGCTCTGTAGGCGAGGATGATTGACCAATAAGAAGCAATAGTCTGTAAAATAGAGAAGGTTCCAAAGAATAATGCCAATATCCATCCCCAGAAGACTAAAGGCTGTTCTCGCTTGCTCTTCCTCACGTCGCGTAACAGTGACGGCAGCCATGATCGGCGACGTAGAATAGCTTGCTCGAGTCTATATACACGACTCATTAAAACCTGGGATATAGATAAGTTGATAAAGTACGTCAACGTGAGGGATTAAATATTGAACTTACACGCGGAAGAGCCGAATGATTCGCCAAAAATGTTTCTCGATGAACGAATGTATTCATAACCCAGTCGCCACCCAGCCCAAGCATTTCGGCTTGTGCGCAGAGACGATCACGACCATATAAAACATTAAGAGACGACAGTATCTCTTCTCCAAGGCTTTCGATACCAAGCGCCCTATCAAAACAACTACATTAAATTTTCTTGACAAAGACGTGAAGAGAATACCTACTTTGCAATTCTGTTCCTATTATACCCACCAAGTGTGATAGCGCATACAGCGTCGAGCTTTAGAATTTTTACCCGGTTACCTTCCAACTGGAGATGTTCTCGGATATCAGAGGTCGGACTGATTTCCAAGTCCACCTCTAAAAGCTTCTTGAGTGTTAGCTCGAACGGTTGAAAGGACTGTTCGTGTGGAGGTGGCGGAAAATTGAATAGCGATTGAACCTGCGTTTTGATGACCTGGGTTCCCCATGGAACGGAATGATTAAAATAGAGTGAATACCATAGAAGCCGCCAGGCTTGGATGGGCTAAAGATGGAGTCAATATCATCACCAAGTAAAAATATTATAACTCACCTGAATAGCACCCAAGCTTGCAGGTCTATCTGATCCGAGAACCCGAATAAGGTCTGAAATACTCTCTTTTTCATTCAGATTTTCAACGAACTGCACGAGATTCTCTATTTGCATGAGCATTTCAAGTATGCCAGGCGCCTCAGGACCATCACGCATCTTCCAGTTTGCGTATTCGTGATCGTATCCTAGAATGGAAGAGCTGGCGAGATTGATACCGTAAATCGACGAGTTTAGCTGAGCGAGAACTTCTTCTTTCATAATGCTCTTTCCAGAGCTCTTCCTGGTCAGAATTTTGTTAAGTTGGGAGAGGTATTGATCGAGTTCATCTGGAGTTCGTTGCGCATTGCTTCCCCGGAGATTGTCTAAATCAATTTCATCGTATGTTAGAACATCTATTATGTAACCCTTTCAGCTATGTGATGTTATGGAAGGATACCCGACGAGCTAAGTACCTGTGCCACTGGTATTGGGTTGCATTAACGCATCCTCTTCAGACATTTAGTACAGGATGGAGTTTCTGTATGATACACACACTGAGTTAAGGTAGATGGAAGGTTGAAGCGAAGTGACATGGGCAGTGCACTGAAGGATTTTAAGGCCCCTCTTCGAGGCACAACACTAGACGAAAGTTAAGGGCTACCTTCTGAATTGGTCGGCATTTGCCGGACATGTGGCGACTGCCCAAAGAATTAACCAGTCACCATATCATCTCTTTCAAAATTTCATTTGAACCGTACCGCACTCACTGAGTCACTTCGTCTACGTAATACCTCTATTTTTATATGTATGGTCTTAGGTATCTGTGGAATATATGTTTAATGATATATTTCCACTCATACCATGCATTTGAGCTACTAGCATTCAACGCCGCGAAAGCTTTTGCAGAATCCAAGCCCGAACGGGCATGATGCGGGCAAACTAGTGTATAAATAGCAAGTGCTTATTTATTCTATAGCCCCCATACTTAGCGCTCAAAGTGATACATCAATGTAGGCGCTCATTTGCTTCGTAGATAGTGTTGGCAAAGTTCGGTTCCGTTCGGTTCAGGCAGGATTTTTCGTGAACCAAAAACCGGACCAAGGTTCGGTTCTACCAAAACCCTCGAACCTCGAACGGGACCATGAGTTCAGGCTAGAATCGGTTCAGTTCAGGTTCATGAGCGGTTTGAACCAAGAACCGAACCAAAAGTCAAATATAAACGAGAATTAAAATAAAAAAATTATTTGTGTAAGAAATCAGTACATCTAACTACGGCTACAGAATAAATCAATAATCTTCATCAAGATCAAAGTCTTGACCATCCAGGGCTACAATTAGAGCATCGGTGTGCTCTACAGCTTGATGTGCAGTAGATATATGACAATATGTTAGTATTGTGTTAATATATCTTTAAAATAGATGAAGAAACAAACCTATATTTTCGGTTGCATTGTCAGCGATGGTGAGTAGAGAAATATAATATTTATCAAACTTAAAAAGACTCTTAGTTATTGTTATTCATGATGCAATTTTAAAATTAGTTATTTACTACCTCTTCAAGCTGCCTCATCCCTGCCTCATATTGGGCTAGCTCCCAGCGGTAGCAGCAGTAGAGATCCTTAATAGTTGTGTCATTCAAACATGAAACGGCTTGGTACAAGAGCCTACACCACAGTGAAAATTTGACGAGAATGCACTAGCTACCACCAGGCCAAGTTCCAGGCCAAGAAGAACAGATTCAAAAAAAAAAAAATCTGAAGGAATGGGAATACTGACTGTAGTCCATTGAATATATTGGATGGGACTCACGTGCTGGTACGCGCCTGATTACCAGTTACAGCTCCAGTTCCCATTACGGACGATCGGGTGGCTTGCTCGTACATAGATATTCCGCTATTTGCTAGTCTTTAGAGCCGTCGTTTACTTCCGTAGTATAAAAGCCTTCGCCGGGGCACAACAGAAAACCTCAGTCAATCTTATTTTCGTGACTGAGGTATGTTTCTTATTATTTGCTTCACACTCTATTACATTATTGACGTCGCTACCTTGTAGACACTTACGCGCCTGTAGTAGGTAGATTACAGAGTCAATCTTATTTCGTGACTGAGACACTTACGCGCCTCTAATAGAATAACTATATGTATTTTGTGTCATACATACATGAAACTGCTTGGAAAAGAGTCTACTATATGAAAGAGTGACGATGAGCATCACATTCTGCAGGCGAGGGTGTGAAACAGGTGGCAGGGGCAGCGTCTAAAACTCTAATTTATGCAATAGATCTGGTGACTTGTTCGGATGTAGCAATGTCCAAATCCTTGTGGTTCGAACGCGTTCGAACGCGTTCAGTTGCGTTCAGCAGAATACTTCTGTCTCCTGAACCGTGAACCAGAATTATCAGTTCGGTTCATACAAATAGTCGAACCACGGTTCAGAACCGGACTTTGCCCACACTATTCGTAGAGTACTTTATAATGCATCTGAATTCATGTGCGGTGGCACAACTTGTTTCATTTAGGGAAGGCAAGAAGTAATCAGCCTCGCGTCAACCTTCAATTCTTCAAATTGGCACCAGGGATAAAAAGAGTGCACTAATTTTACTATGTGAAGAATAATACATCTAAACCTTGCTTCAATACTTTGTATAGATCTGTATCCCAAGGATTTTTGGATAAATATGTGGAAAACCGGGCACGGGGAAACTGACGCGCGTGACGCGACTGGCGCGGAATGGATCTCTATTTCTCAAACACCATATTCTCGATGTTGTTTGTCCATTCCAGCTAATTGAAATTGATATCCATCATAAATATTATGGCAGAAAGTGTTATAAGTCATTTTGAAATGGTTAAGGCTTGTTTTTTTTTTTTGTTTTCACCTTGAGTTATTACGCATTTTCTGAACTACTAACAACACTATCAGCTCAACTGAACATAGAACAAACAGTTTTTGACAGTATAAAACACGTTCAGATAGAAACCAAATGATTTAGAGGTAAGCCAATCCTTAGGTGGTGGGCGTCAGTTCCGCTGACGAGCCCCACCGGGCTCTGTACACGAAAACTCCCTGTGGGAACCATATACGATCAGCTAGGATGGTTCGGAACGCATCAGGAAGCTTCAGAACATCGCGGAACATTTATTCGAGCTCGGAACAGCGGATTCTACCACGGGATAGACCATTTTCTTTTGATTTGATTAGTATTTTCGAATTTTATTCATTGTGTACTTATTTAGGATAGTATCCCTGCGATCCATTGCTCAGAAGACACCTTTTTGCATTCCTTATGAATCAATCGAGTCCCATGAGCAAGTCTGGTGTCTACAGACGCTCAAATCTTCATTCTACTTCAAAATTTTACATATTATTTCGACTTTACTCCTTTCTGTTGAAGAACATTTGTATTTACTTAAAAACATAGGTTTTGTTTCGTAGTTTTAGTAGTTCAGAATCCCCCAATTCCTCTCCTCTGTACTCAGTCGCCCTCCAATATATTTCATCCAATTACTTTGAATTTTACGGAATAAATTCAAGTTTTTGGAAGCTCACCTCCTCGAAATCACCCTCTTCACAAAATCGCGTCGCTCTCGTCGACGACAACGCCAAATCTCTCCATTCCTTTTGTATCGTCTAGGGCTCCTTCCGGGCTTTCTACGCTACTTCGTTTCATAATTTTTCGTGCTCTCGTTGTCGAGCTATTGTAGTTGCGATCGGGCGACTATTTTAGCATTTTCCCTAGCAGCCTTCCTCCGTCTCTGTCGTCTCCATCGTGCCCGTCGTGCACTCGTCGTCTTCTCCGTCGCTCTATCAGTTCGTCAGCAGCACACCCCTCGTCCTCCGGTTCAAATCGCACTATTTTTCATCCATTTCCCTCGGCAATTTGTCACTCTATTAGCAGTTCACTCCCTAGGTTGTTAGGACCGACGTGAGGCCACCTTGCAATTTTATTTCTTTTATTTTCTAGGTATACAGGTTTATTCTAGGATTATTATATATATTCCTACGCTATAGCCGGTGCCTAGGTCGACACCGCGTCACCACCGTGTCAGATTCGCAGCAATCGTGTCAGTAGTTGTGGCACTTCCACGTCAGCTGCGTGTCAGTGACCAAATAAATATTCATATCTATCAGTTTCCTTGATTTCTCCGATTTCTCCGCAATTCCTGGCTTATAACATTTGCTTTACATCCCAATATGCCCTTGTACCATTTCCAACATAATAATACACTTAGATATTAACGCTTAACCCACTTGTTCAGGACCATTCCACTGTCAGAGACATCACAAAAGCCTTCAAACGGGGCGAAGATTACTAACTTTATGTCTTGATATCTACTGAAAAGGCTTTTATCCATCCATTCAAAAGCCAAACGTGGTAGCAATACCCGAAAGTAACGAATGCTTGGGAAAGAGTCCTTTGTTTGGGCTGACGCGCAGCCGATTTGCGCATCAATCCACATCACTCGCGCGGCAAACCCGCGTTATTCGCGTTATTTTCACTTGGCCCAGAGAAGACTCTCGAGAAAGACAAGCCTTGGCCATGAACTATATGCGGGATGAATATTTTATGGTCCAAGTGCGTACAGAGTCATAAATAAGAGAATTTTGGAAGTGGCATATTAAGCGAAGTACCTAAGGTATTAAGCTTCGATTTGGAATTGGTGTAGGCGTTGTTGCTTCTATGTCAAGATGAAAATCTCCCAGTTTCAGGAGATGGTAAAGGAATTCTAATATCTATTCTTCAGTGCGACTTTTGTAGATAGTGTGTATAGACGGCTGCAAAAGCAAGTGGTATCCTGCATCTGCATGTAGAGAGTCTATAGGTGCCCATACGTGGTTAGAAGGAAGATTGTTATGACTGAGGGAGATGGATGTGATATAAGGACAAGTACAAAGATCCCTAATTGACCACGTTCTACATGAGGCACAGCGGCATGAGCATAAGAAGTGAATGAGTCGAAAGTGACCGAGGAACACAGCATCTAGCAACATTATATGAAAGCTGTGAGTGTAGAGTCACATCTCGCACTGTGGTATTATGTTGAAAACATTCCCATCCAGATTCATTGGATTCATAAGTATACTAACTGTCGATTACGTCCTCGGTTGAACTGAATATCCTATGTTTGATAGTCGACGATCAACAAAGTATATAAGCCTGAAACGATACTCATTCTGTAGATTTGCATCATATTGCAACCTCAGTTCTGTACATCCTTTTCAATGATCGTGTTGAACAATCTTTCCGAAGTGTGTGTACAGGCCTCTAGCTGGGTATCAATGATCTGGAAGATACCGTCCAGATGAGAATAACCTATGTCCCAGCATTGGTAAGCGTTAGCCCTTTTACAGAATGCTATTAATATCCTTTAAAGACCGGCGCCTTTATTAGTGCACATAGCCTTATTTACTTCATTTTCGGTACTTTCTTGAGACCTCTCTCCCAGATTGATGCTGCATGCGCTTCTTTCCTCGGTGCTTGTTGCATGTTGGTGTATTGGTATTGCTTCGGCACCCCTCTTCTTAGTAATTGGATTATTATAACCCACACGTCTAGGAATAAATTTAGTTACAAATTCGTGAAGAACTTCTGAACTGTGATCATACGATCGCCCTCGAAGCATAGTTCATTCATCTTTGAGATGTGCCCGCGGGATTATACCTAGAAATCGAGTCGAAAATAGAATTATTAGCATGTCACCATCAACATGGCTTGGGATGTAAAATAATCGTTCCATTAGAACGCCCATATTTCTTTCTTTCCCATGCTGCGTATCTCAAGATGTGACTAAGAATACACCACTGGTAGTTATATTCAGTTCAGGTGACCTCGAAGGCGTTGAAAGAATCGTAGATAAACCTCGCCCTCTAAGACGTCGACTGAATCCCTTGGACGACATGTATCTACAACACACTCTATTTCAAATCCTACTCTCTGCTGTACTGTCTTGTGCACAGGTCACAGCTCCTTTCAAACTACCTCCGCAATCAGTAGTAAGTCTAGCTTACTATGTGCTCGCTTATTGCGAACGACACTCCTTTCATTAAAGGTCACTGATCAGAAGGTAGTTCATTGATAGCCGATCTTTCGCCGTATTGGGAGCAAATGCAACGTTCCGCCAATCGTCATTCACCGATCTCTTCAATCCAACCAACACTACCCCTCCTTTCTTCCAGATATTCGATCCTTCGTTTCTGTCGATCATAGGATCTAGTCCTTCGATACACGAGATTGCCTCGAACAGCACCTTTCCTTTCGCATTTGAAGCACCGATATTCAACCCGAAGACAGATGAAGTGTTCTTCTCCAGCAGCCTCACCGCCAATTCATCCATAAGTAATCGTGTCGGAAAGATTAGTATGAAAGCTGTGGACGCTGCCTTAGCCTCAAATGCATCAAATGTCAATGTACCTGTCACTGAGGTATATTCACTCGAGCTTAAGGAATTGGTTGTTGTCACTGATCTACGAATTAACCAACTCAGCTCGATCTTCCTGATACAGTCCAAAATACTAATGGTGGCACTGGCCCATTCAAGGGATCTCTTCTCTTTGTAACAAATAGTCTGGGCACTCGTCCCCCATCAGTCGTACTGGTCAACCCGCTCTCTCCCAATAACGTTACAGTGCTTTTGGATAATTTCTTTGGGAGGCAGTTCGACTCGATTGACGATGTGAAAGTGCATCCATCTGGGAACATCTTCTTCACAGACGTAACGTGTGTCAAATCGTCGAGGAGTTATTAAATTTATCTTATCGCTTATTCATAGGTACGGCTTTATAAACCATGTCCGACCTCCTCCCTCCATCCCACCCCAAGTATACCGTCTTGACCCGAATGCACGTACTGTTCGTGTTGTAGCCACCGACTTTATTGAACCGAATGGTATCGCTTTTACGGAAGACGGGGAAACAGCGTACATGTTAGCACCTTTCCTTTCATAAGCTTCCGCCCCATCACTCAAATTCTGCATCTCTTACAGTAGCGACACAGGCGCTTTATCCTCAACAATTGATCAGACCAAACCTTCCACTATGTACATATCAGGTTGCCTCTTCTCTCATACTTCTATCTAAAACATTTCCTGTTTTCAGATTTGCCTTCGACGTTGACAAAAAGACTCAAGTGTTTAAAAACCGTCGCGTCCTAGCTTATACTGATGCTGGAATTCCTGATGGCTTGCTCGTTGATACGAAGGGTAATATCTACGCTGGATGTAGTGATGGAGTTCAGGTATGAATTATGTCTTTTCAACCTTTCCGCTTTCTATAAATGACTCTCTAGGTTTGGAACGACGAGGGTACGCTACTTGGAAAGTTCTTCATTGGGTCAAGCATTGCAAATATGATTTTTGCTGGAGACGGGAATTTGGTCATATTGGCTAATAACAGGTTGTTCCTCGCTAAGATTTCAGCGAAAGGACTTCCTCCTGTATTCCCATGATCCGTAGTGGACTGCTGAACGGTAATGAAATTGTATATGTCAATGAGAATCTTTACTTGTTATTACGAAAATGAAGCATTGGCTAATATAGTACACCAAGTACTAGAATAAAACTACAGCATGGAATGTAGATTCTCAGAGTAGGTGCTGCATTGAGTAGGGTATTACGATAGGCAGAGATCGGCTTGAAGCCAATGAACATAGGACATGAATCCGGAAAAAGCATGTAGGATCCCGTAGTGCTTAAAGTGAAGTGGTGGCTTCCGGAAGATTCTATTAACAACAGGATGCCGTTTGACCTTGGAGGAAATATAATTTGATCACTTATGTGAAGACTCTTCAGCTTAAGGTAAGTGGCCACGGAGTCTAGGATACGCCATCCATCCATTTCATCATCAAAAACCAGCTTCAAATTCCCCACACGCGAAAGATGCAAGATGAAACTAGAGCGACAGCGTAGCTTCCCAGGTGAAATGATCGTCACGTTCACGTCATGAACAATCTGACATAGTCCGAAGCTAGCATGTGAGGCTCTTAACGCAATGGAGGTACATTGTGGTCGAACGGCTGAAGAGTGGGTCGAGGTGCGAGGATTGTTGGGGAGATACTTAGTGTAACATTGATGGCAAGCCCGTGGAGTAACAATGTTATTCAATTGTCGGCATAAGAGTGAAAGCTTGGTAGCAATCCAGTGGCCGTAGCAGCAGTTGGATTGTATGTAGTAGAGGCTTGTTGGGAAGTTACAGCAGGCTCACTCGTCTGAGAGACTTCGACAGTTTGCTGGACTAGTAATCACATATCATAAGCACAATGCAGGGCAATTCAAGAACCTTTTTCGAGCGTTAATAGATATGATCCACCATTCATGCATCCATTGTATTGAAGGTAGTTGCTCCAAGTACGAGAATCGACCACACCTCAATCAGGTAGATCGAAGGTTGAGTGTCTAATGCGCAGTTCCACAATACGCACCCTTATCATCGTCAAACCGTATACATTATACCTCCATATGAACCCACACCCACCCAGTCGGTCGTCTGGTGGATAGAAGTGATATTACCAATTCGCTTACGGCTAACACTCCTCCCAGTCATACCAAACAATGGACGAGCACAGCTGACGGTGCCAGGTGGGAATGGGGTAGTTGATCTCTGGTTTACAGCCTGTCGAAAGAAGGGTCAAGTGATTTTTGGTGTTGAACTGGAGGAGGAAGATACGAGAAATGGAAAAGGATGAAACTTACCGGTAGCATCTCCAGCCGCCGCCATTTGAAAACGAGGATTCCACAAAAAGCATCTTGGAGAAAGAAACAAAATCATTAAATTAAACACTCGCTGTGCAAGGTAGACATAGCATCGTCCTTCTAATCATCCTCTGACTGCTGCTGCTTGCCCTTGGTGGTATTCAACTTGGCCATAGCCCGGCCACCAGCAACCCGTGCCCTATTATCCTTGGGTGTAGTGTCAAAGGGCCCTGTGTCTAGCAGAGACACATCGTGTGTTGCTCTTCCTGCTTGTGGCTATGTGTAGACGGATAAGTATTAAGGTCATTATAAGTCGTTGTTAGAGGTGGCGGAGGCATCGGCAACAGGGATGAACGGGACCGAGGAATATACACGCTATGGAACGCACAGGTGTAGCGCTGTTCACCAAACAGGCGGGAGCCGATACTGCGTGAAATACAAGTGTCCACTGCGACGTTGAAACGTTGACATGTGAGACGCGTTCGGTGGAGATTTGAGAAGGCGGACGGAGAGAAGCTGGGTTCCAGAGCCTATGCCAGGTTCCGCGTAGTCACGCTCTGGGCAATGCGGTATGGTAGTTGGCGGAGGCAGGCTGGCTCCTAAGCTGACCGCACTCCCTTTCTGCGTGCCGCATGTTTGCTTCTTTTACCGTCCCCTGCTGACGGAGCGGCTCTCGCCGGCCCGTAGTTTGGTAGATGCAAAATGACGCTGGTTATGGATTACGTTGCGAATGGCGATAATACTGATTGCTAATCACCTCAGTTTCCCCCTCGCGACACTTAGCCTTTCATCTGTACACCCCTCTCAAAAATCTCCTTCTCCGTTGTTCAAGCCCTTGCCCTCATTGCTGTGGATCTCATCTGTTTCTTCATTGCTCCCAACGTCATCACCTACAACTACTCAACCTGAACGTCTAGTCCGCACCCGGCACGAGGCATCTCATCTACGCACACAACCAGCGCACCCCCATCGGGTAGAATACCATATCATGCTGGTTCGTTCCGAGGCGTGACATAGCGAGTGCGGGACCTCCAGGGCGTATCCTGAGATTAGAATTCGTCATCTGGGTATGTCCTACTGTAATCTGTCATGCGTCTGTTGGATTAGCACTTTCGACGCGTTCCTCGCTGACTATCGTTGCGTTTTCGTGCCTAGTTATCTATCTCCCGTAACCTGTACCTACTAATCTGTTCTTTTTGATTATATGCAGTGATTGGGTACCGAATCGTTCAGATTATTGTGATTATGGGACGACAAACTCGATACAATCTCCACTGCGTCACGTCGTTATGAACTTTAGATGAGTTATTTGCACCCGTGTGTCGTCCTTCTCTCACATTCGCCTACACTCTAGTGACTATTGCGGTTGCTCTTGTAAGATGATTGTCGTTGTTCAGACTCTACTGCCTCTACCGCCCTCCAGTCATGCCTCAACCGCTCTATCTTGGCCGTCTAGTATACGCGCATATGTTGGATTCGTTTTAGATTTCCTTTAAAGGTCGGGTACTGGTGCGTGTCGTTCATATACCACCTTGCTGCAATATACTGATTGCCACGGTCGCCCTTTTAAGATATGCAAGATACATCTATCTAAATCTCACTGCCCTCTGCTCACGTCTTTCTCTGCATTCTATATCAAAGCACTTTCGCTCTTCCAACGATCATCCCCGCTATTGAGGATGCTCGGTGCATGCCCACTCCTCCTGCAGCCTGCCTTCTCCCCGTAATTTATGCCCAGTTTCTAGTGCACAGTAACCTTGGTTTGGCACGCATTTCCACTCGCATTCAACATTTTCGACAAGATTTGTTTGTTCAGCTCTTGGTTGATCGGTGGTCGAACTTATGATCTGGATCATGACAGAACCTCTGCTGATGTCGACACCATGGCTGGTTCATGTTGGTGGAGATGCATAGAACAGCTTGGGAGATAACGGATGGGATCCAGCGTCACGATATTGCCCGTTGCACACCGACATCCCCTCTACGAGTGCACGTTCGTTCCCGAAATTTTCACATTCAAGAATTGCGCATTCAATGCATCCCGTCCTGCTCTCTCCTCGCCCTCTCTCCATTGCATGCTCCCGTGTTCATGGTAGGAGACCTCTACTTTTGGAAGCATTGGAGAGGCAGACGACGCGCTGCTATTGTGCCGGTGATGTAGATGCCCCTTCTGATCGTTCCTCCTCCCTGTGATGGTATGCCGTCCAACACTCGGTGCAGTCCTATTCATCACCACATAGACTCAGAGTGACCTCATCCACCAGAACCCAGCATCGTGCCATCCATCCATCCATCCATCTGCACTGAATCGGCTCAACTTTGCGTTCCTTCCCGCTGGTGGTTCAATGATGAGATGCCCCAGGTTCCCTTGGTTTTCTCGTCCCATCTCCATTACCGTTTGCGTCCTCCTCTCTGGCCCCGTCTTCTTCCGGTCCCCTTCCCCATCCCGCCTCTATTTCTCCTCCCTCTCAGGCAACTCCTTTCTTCCTCTCTCGACCCATAACTGGTAAACACAGGCAATTGTCTTTGGCATGTAGACTGTTCATGAGTGTGGAGGGATGCTCGGGAGCGCTCCTTTCAAAGCACCTCCGGGGAACACCTCCACTAGGAATAGAACACATCGACGTGGGAGAAGAGCACCTCGACTTAGCAGAGGAACACGTCAAAAAGAAATATTGACTAAAGAGCACGAGTTCGAGTTGCCAGATCTGCCTATCAAGTTGGAGAGAGATCCATCGACTTTGGAGGGCGGGCATTAGCGAATCCTTGCTCGATGGAAGGACTAGTCCGACGATTCGAAGGTGGATGGTGAATGGAGAAGCGAGTTTCAGTAGAACGCATACTAATGGAATCTAGAAGCGATCGATCGTGTACGTAGTTAGTATTAAGAACCGGATATCAATTATATTAGCATTTATTTACACAAGAGCTACATGGTGCTGCATGCCTCTCGACGCCCGCAGAGCTACTTGCATCGGACGAAGTTCGAGGTTGTACGATCCAAGGGCGACGATGAAATGGGCTTTTGAAAGGAAGTGGATTAGATACTCGCTTTTGACGCTGTAACCGTAGCTTTTGGCTTTTGTCGTTTGGTTGCATGAATCGTGGTAAAGCGAACGGTAAGGTTTGCGGTCGAGTTTACGATAAATCGTTAGATGTATACAAGCAGAGAGTGGCTATTTGTAGCGGTAAAATATTAGAATACCTGTGCACACCAAGGTCAATAGCGGCAGCGTGGGACGACATTCCAACCTTGTGGTCATCTATCGTCGAATCACTGGATATAATGCTCATACTGTACACGTTGAGAAGTGATGTTGAGGTGAATGAGGGCGAAGGCTGTTCATAGCGCGAAGAACGTGGAAACAGAGTTGAACCCAGAAGCGGGAAGGAACGATAAGAACAGCGAGAACACGCTAGGGTGAAAGGAGTGGGTACGTATCGAAAAACGAGCACCTCCAAATGCAAAAATTCCTGCCGGCACTATGCACTATTTCAATCCCCTGACTGTGCTCGCAGTGCAGCAGCCTGGTATCACCGCATCTTCGCGCGTGCCAACCTCCTGAACCACGACAAGTTCACCAGACAAGCTCCAACGCGCTACCATTCCATTCACATCCGTTGCTCCTTGTCCCGCCTATAGCTCATTATTGGGAAGATACACGCAGCAACATTGTCCCGTAGAGGTGATGGGTGCTTGGTGGTGTGAAACGTGTGCAGGATTGAAGGAGGAACAGGGGCGAGACGACTAGAGGAAGTATGTTGTCTGATCGTGTACTGGAGTATCTATTCTTACAGCTGGCTGAAACAGGATGAAAATAAATTGGGCCTTGCACCCTAGAACTGGCCTGTCACGCTAATCGGCGACTTCGTATCGTTGTTGGATGGCTAGTCGCGGGGTTATTAGAACTGTGACAGATTGTGCGAATAGTAAGTATAGAATACCGAAATGAAGTGGGAGAGCGTACAAAAAGAGCTTGGAGGGGTGACATGAACTAGGGTTACGGTGTGGATATTGAAAATCTCACTGTCGAGAAACGATCTCAAGCCCCCACTAGGAAGATCTGTAGAATGCGCATACATTCACAACCTCTGGACACATAAATACAGTCATTCGGCAAATTCGTTAATGGTTGACGCGCAGGACGGGGTGGGAGAAGGGCCCAGTGGCGCGAGCGGGAGGAGGACAGCCGCAGGCTGAACAGAGAGTGAAGAACAGGCGGCTTGAGTGATGAGACAGTGCGGGTGGCCGATGACAGTTATAGGGAACGGTACAAGACGGGCAGCACGTAAGGCTGAAAAGATGCAGCGCCTCTGCAATAAGACCGTCAGTGGAGAGGGAGTGGCCAGTGAAGACGGAGACGTACCTAAATCCAAGGACTCGCCCAATATGACGAGTCACACTCAGTAAAAACCAAAGTCAAGTTTCGGTCAGGTATTAGTCAAGATTAGTCAAGTATTATAGCAACTTGACTACAACTTGACTAAATGCAGTTATATTTACACGAACATGACTATCATAGTCACATAAAGTCAAGTTGCAAGTGAATGCTATTCACCCAGCACTTTGGTTCGCATCACAGTCACATCACGTGGCTTACGATGCATTCCAAAGTCCAGATATGGACAATAGCACGTGACCTTTTGGACTTCAATAAAATCATAAAGGCCATCTGCCGTCATATGAGTGTAAAACCACACATATATATTAGTAGAGAGAAATAAAATAAGCGACTGTCATATATCGTAAACACTAAGAGGCATTTATTATTCTAAAGTGAGAGTAGACAGCTTGATGTTGGAAATACAAACCGTCCGATCCTTGCCCGCCCTTCAATACCCACTCAATCCTCCTATAATTGACCCACTTGTTATTTAAATAATTAGCGTATACATTTATTTACTCGGACTCTGTAACATAGAAACAAATATTTCATATATTTATATCTACCTCCAGTAGTTACTCTTTATTATTTCGTCCAGTATATAAAGCTCTCAGATAACGTAGAAACACCTCAGTCAATTCTTATCCTGACTGAGGTGAGTTATAGTCTACTTACTTATTTCTCATATCACTTACTGATTGTCTCGTAGCGTTATTTATTCCGTTAATTGATATCTGGATTTGAGTACACTTAAGATTTCGGCAATCAGGCTGAGAAAACTCACAGATATCAATATTTAGAATGTGCCCAAATCTTTAAGGCAAATGCATCTGCTCTCAGCTTTGAGTCATTCTCTTCGCTCTCTGGCCTAAGTGTGTCTCTGAGTCCACCGAGGTTCGCAATAGCATCAAATGACCAGACCTCTGCTTGATTAGCAATCACATCAAGAAACACTTGCACTGGATCCACTTTTTCCAGGATTATTAGAAGCTTCTATTCTGCTATTTCGTTGTGATCATTCGCATTTTCTTTTTCTCGAACTTCGACGTCGTGATTCCTCTGTTGTTTCACTAATTTCCTTTTGTGAGAGCGCTTGACACAGATCTTCGTGAATCCATCCGCTATTACCTTAAAATTTGTTTCGTTTAGAGTATATGTGAAATGGGACACATTAAAAACTTGCATGGTATCAGCCGTGTTGCTGTAATGGTGTAATGGTAGATAAAAAATTGCGAGTCATATATGAAATGCGAAAAATGCATTGTCATGTGTTTGGTTCCAAGGCATTGATATTTTTGATAAGACAACTGGGATGTTTATCTGTGTCACACTTTTCTGCACCTCTTATTCACATCTACTAAGAGAATATACATTATCTGTTATTTAATGAGCTATTGAACAAATATAGTTGTTACTAATTAAAACAATTGATGAAGGAAGCGAAGGCTAAAACGCTAATGTGAACCACGTGGCTATCCGCCCACGCCGCATGGGCCACGGCTATGTCCGGACTAGGTCATGCGTGACTACACGTGACTCCAATGCGAACCAAAGTGCTGGGTGAATAGCATTCACTCAAGTTGCAGTCATCAAATAGTCATGAAAATGTCAAAAAAAATGCAGGCTTCGGCTCTCAATATTTTCATTTGGTAGTAATACGATAGTCAAGTAAAATTCATATATTTGTCTAGTTACAATTACATATGAAAAATACAGATAACATCTACATAAATGCTGAAAGAAAAGTATCAAGTATCTATAGCCTGTAAACTAGGACAATTTGTAGACCTAGCGTACCTGATCCAAGAGAGGTTGCGATGGGAGTGTTGGGCGACTGGTGTCACAGGTGGAGAAGGGTGAGCAGCTACACCCATACTAGCATTGACGCTAGTATTGACATGGTAATAAGGTGTTGAGCTTGCTGGCTTTGATGGTAGAGGTGGGGTGAGCGGCAGTGGTTGTCTTGAGATACTTATCTTGATGACGTTGGTGATGGCATTGAATATTGAGGTGGCGGTGGGTGGCTGCGCTTGGACTGTTGCCAGCGCTGGCATAATGTAGTGATGGGGGTGTTGACTATGCTGGCATCAATGGTGGAGGTGGGGGTGAGCAGAGCACTCACGTTGCCTTGCTGGAGTTGGTGCTGGCATGAAGGTGGTGGCAGGGATGTTGTCACTGGTGTGGAGGTGGTGATGTTGAAGGTGGTGATGGGTGGTTGTGCTCGGGCAGGTGTTGGCGCTGGAGTTGACGGGGCGATGGGACCATTGGTTAGTGTTGGTGTTGAGATGATGACGGGGACACTGACCATGCTGGCGTCGATCCCAGCTCCGTTCCCTACCCTCTCTCCACCTTGGCCCATCCACCTTATGCAACTTCAGCTCTGCACGTGCAGTCTGGTGATTGTGTTGTGTGTTTGTGGCAATATCTGTAAGTTATTAAAACACTGACCCTCTGTTCGTGAGAAGGGGACCACAGTGTGATGAGGGCTACAGAAGATAAGTTAGTAATTTCTAAAATAACATTACTCACCTAGCATTTTGACACACTGTGAGGGAAAAGTTGAGGGGAAGGGGAGAGTAAGAGTGTACATAGCAAACAAGTTGCAAATGAGCAAAGTCCAAAAACCTATCATGCGCTCAGTGCTTGTCTGGCAGGCCCTGATGGACATGTGATGTCCAGAAATGGAAAAGAGTGACTATTACATGACTACTACCTGACTGCAGCATGACACAGTGTGACTACACTTGACTTTTGTTTTTACTGAGAGTCACAAGCAATCCTGCACAAGGCTCGCCGCTGGGGAGGCAAGGAGCCTGAGCCCGTAAAAGTGGGCCACGGCAAGATGGACAATTGAATGGGTATGCAAGTAGGCACTTTGATGCTGGACATTGAGCAAGGTGACAAAAATAAATGGAAAGTACACACTTTGAGCAGAGAACCAATCAGATCACGTGATTCTTTGACAGATCCGATATCTGACACTAGACATCGATCTTCATCATTGATATCAAACTCATTGTTTAGAACCTCTATCTTCTGCACCTTGCAAGCTCTCAGATACCTCAACATTCTTACCCATATCCATTATTCACAATGCCATACTTTGACAACGCCACAGGCATGGAGGTTAGGGACAGTAACATGAACAATATCAGAGGAAATCAGAACAATTACTATATTGGGAATGGCCCATCTGGTATGAGAACACCTTCCATCCCATATTATATTCATTTCATGTTGTAGTTTTACATGGCATCCTTTTGTCTGTTGGTGATGCTTTGCATAATTGTCCTGATCCTGTTGCAAGGTGTTATCCTGGCACTCATGTGGAAATTATTGTGGAATTAGAAAAGTGGATTGAAGATAGCGACAACTGTTGTTACGTCCATGCCTCAGCAACTTGAACTCTGCATATTATCATCAACTCCACACATCTCACATATGACTCCGCACTCTTGATCCTGTTCTCCACTTGTCCCTCACAGACTTCTATTTAGATCTCAATTATCTATTATCTATTTCCTTTTATCTTTTGATTTATATCTATTTCCTTTAGTTACAATTATGCAGTTCACGTCAAGTCTCATACATGTTTCATATTTTGTACCTAGTACTCTGCATTACTCATCTCTACTCTGTGTTACTCATCTCCAAACTTCTAGTATTTAAACTTAATTACTTCACTATGTAACCTTAGTTTGAATATCAACTTAGTCTGCCAAACTACTCTGCCTTGAGTTACTACCAACTCTGCACTCCTCTGTAGAACTCCTGCAGGGAGTTCCTCTTTGTTGTTCAGAACTCCACCTTGGGTTTTGTCTTAGTTTGCTCTCATCCTTTGGAAATCCAGGGACCACTAGTGGAAAGGGGCGCAGCACATAAGCTGAAGCTGAAGTCCCTAATTTGCCTCAAGGCAATCCATCTCTGCACTCCACCCTTGTTATTCAACATCTCTGCCCCTAAGTCAGCCTTTCTCTGGCACAGCACTTAACAACTGTCCTATTCTCTGGCTCAATGGGCCCACAGGATCAGGAAAATCTGCCATTTCACAGACTATTGCTGAGCACTGTGCAGATAAGAAAAAATTAGCTACCTATTTCTTTATACGTGGTACAGGAGAATGCAGCAAATTTCAGCATCTGATTCCATCTTTGGCTCACCAGGTTTCCATGTTTGATCCAGCTGTCAAATCCATTTTGATAGATACAATGAGAAAAGAACCAGATCTTCATCATAAAAAGTCTCTTAGCTATCAACTAGATGAACTCTTAATCAAACCCATTAAAGCCACAGGACTGGAGTCATCAAAAATCATTATCATTGTTGATGCTCTAGATGAATGTGATGACAAAGAATTGATATCTCAATTTATTGAGACCCTTTATATCATATGCAATACTTGCAATGTTCAGCTTCCATTCAGACTTCTTCTTACAAGTTGCATTGAGCAACATATTCAGGAAAAGTTCAATCGGTTAATTAAAAAATCAGTTATCAAGTATCTGTCCTTGCAATCCTTTGATGCTACAAATGATATTCAACTATATCTGAAAAGTGAACTAACTTCACTATATGAAAGCAAGGCCAGAATTATGCAAGATATAGAAGTGCCATGGCCTTCACAAGTGGATCTTGAAAGACTCTGGAAATGCAGCAGGCTCATTCATCATTGCCTCCACATTAGTCAAATTTATTGAAACTGAAAAGGATCATCCTGATGATAATTTGAAAGTGGCTTTATATATGACAAATGGACTTGATCCTGTCTATTATCAAGTCATTTCCACAGCTGTCCATGAAAACAAGACTTTACAAAATAAACAGCTGCATATTCTTGACAGAGTTTTAGCAATTATAGGCTTAGCAGAAAATCCACTTTCTGTTACTTCTCTCAGTATACTGCTGGAGAGGAAAGCATATCATATACTTCAGATACTTGTAGGGCTTCAGGCTATACTTCTGATTCCTGAGAAGGATGATGAGCCTGTTAAACTATTTCATACATCACTCAGGGACTATCTATGCTCAGAATGGTGCTCTGAGGAGCTCTGCATAAATATGCAGCAGAGTCATGCAATGCTTGCAATTAGATGCTTACAATTGGTTGTGGAATATTCAAGGAAAGATGATGTCTCAAAATATCAAGACATTGCCATATATGCATGCAAATACTGGTTGCATCATTTGAATCAAAGCCTTAAGGATACAAAGAATCAGGATTTACTCAATGATATGACTTTAAATGTAATCTTGGATGGCTTTACATTACAATCAGTGATATATTGGTGGACAATAACAAAGCCAGATAAGAGAATATTGGAGGCAATACTGGTAAACATCAATTATTAATGCATTAAGTGAAATCACATGCCTTAAACAGGAGCTCAAAGGGACAGCAACAAAGATAAATGATATCTTTGAGAATTTCCATACATTATTGAAGATATTTTACATTTTGCATGAAATGTCAATATTTAATAACTTTCATGATGGGCAATATTTTTCTCAATGATATATCCAATGAAGGCTGAAAGACATTCATTAATAATTATAGGTTGTAGGGGATGTTTTTTAGCCTCAGTAAATGAATTGCTGACATGCTGATGCAACAACAGGAAGTGAGTGGGTTTTATTAATCTTAATGTATGAATCACTGATATTGTGATGCAAAAACAGGAAGTGAGTGGGTTTTATCAACCTCAATACATAAATCACTGATACTTTGATCCAATGACAGGAAGTGAGTGGGTTTTATCAGCTTCAATGCACAAATCACTGATATTTTGATGCAACAACAGCAAGTGAGTAGTTTTTATCAACCTCAATACATGACTCACTGGCATTCTTATTCAATGATAGGAAGTGAGTAAATTGTGTCAACATCATGAATCATTGACATTCTGGTTCAATGACAGGAAGTGAGTGAGTTTTGTTAACCTCAATACATTGATCACTGACATTCTGATCCAATGACAGAGAGTGAGTGAAAATTTTCAACCTCAATACATTGATCACTGACATTCTAATCTGATGACAGGAAGTGAGTGGATTTTGTCAACCTCAATACATGGATCACTGACATCCTGATCCAATGACAGGAAGTGAGTGAATTTGTCAACCTCAATATATTGATCACTGACATTCTTATTCAATGACAGGAAATGAGTGGGTTTTGTCAACCTCAATATATAATTACTGACATTCTGATCCAGTGGCAGGAAGTGAGTGAATTTTGTCAACCTTAATACATTGATCACTGACATTCTGATCCAATGACAGAGAGTGAGTGAAAATTTTCAACCTCAATACATTGATCACTGACATTTTGATCCAATGACAGTTGGTGAATGTGTTTTGTCAACCTCAATACATTGATCTCTGACATTCTAAATCAATGACAAGATGTGAGTGGGTTATGACAACCTCAATACACTACTTGTTGATATTCTGATCCAATAACAGAATGTGGGTGAATTTCTCAATGTCAATATATAAATATCTAACATATTTATTGATGACAGTGGGTAAGGAACATTTTTATTAATTTAAAAATCAATCAAGAACAAGTCTTTATTTTTAATACTAAGTTGTGAGCAATATTTCTCTTTTCATATGGCAATCAAAGTTATATATTGAACTATGTGTATAGAAAGTCAGTATAAGCCATCTGTATCAAGATAATCACACACATCTGATATACTATTTCAAAATTACAATTTAGGAGGTATGAACACCACATAAAATATCTTACTTGATATATTTGAACTTGTTTCTTCCATCTTATTAGAAGGTATGTGTTTTTCTATTCAGTTTTCAATTGACCTTATGCCATATGCTTCTATACTTAGTGGGTATGTACCCTCTGCTTTTCATTATCATATCATTGTTACATATCATTACCTCACAGACTGTAAGTCAACTATTTTTCAATATCTATTGAATTCCAACACAATTCACTATTTACAGATGGTGAATTTTATTTTGTCTTTTTCCATCCTTGATATACTGTAATTTCTATCTTCTATTCAAGATTGTAAGCAATCCTATCTATATATATACTTTGGTCATTGAAACTGCATCTCAGCAACTGCAAAGGGCTACCAAACATGATCTATAACATTACAGAGATGATATATGTTTGTCTTTTAAATAAGTCTGATATCTTTATGCCTAGTCCTAAAGAAACCTACCCTGTAGAAGTTCAGGACTTGAATTCATGGCAAATTCCCCAACATAAAAATAATTAGTATAAGGTGCCTTTATACAAAATAACTTCTATTCACACTATAAACAGAATGCCATGTAGTTCCCAATATAAACTCTACTTATTTTAATCTTTGAGCCCACTTTTAAATTAGAAAGACCAATTAAGTGGAATTGGGAATGAGAAGAGATGGAGGCTGAGAGGCAACCTCTAGACTTGGGGTTGTGAGCCATTGCAAGTATGGTAGTACAAGTCTTTTTGAGATAAAATAAAGTAAGATAGATGTCAGTGAAATCCAGCACCCCTTATGTAATCAAAACTGCACTGTCAATGACAATGACATCTACTTCAATACATCATCCATAAATGTTATTCTGAGCTCTGAGAAATGTTTAGATACCTTCAAGCTACAGTTCTCAGGTTTTTTTTTATTTTTAAAAATTCCATTTGGGTGACTAAATACAAATTTTATTATTATTACTACAAATGCATTTGATAGGAAGTTTAATTTTTGAGCAGCTATCATTTGGCATGCTTACCTAATATGGTCTGGAACAGCCTGCTGTTACTGCTCTGCCAAACTCACCTGCTGTTGGGCTCAATGAGCACAAGTATTTACATTGAAACATGCCATTAAAGTCAAAATCTCACCATTCTTGTGTTAAAAACCTTTGTAGCACCCACTAGCAGGTTACCATCAAAGAAATTGATGATAAGGATGCTCCTGAAATGTCACACTGCACCCAATCTCTCCCTTCCAATGTTGTCTTCAATAGTAAAGACAGCAGTTCAGACAATAAAAACTTGGATAACTTTATACAGGGAGATATATCAGATGAAAGTAATACAGATAATACAGAACTGAAGGCATTTGCTATAAGAATGGCCCATGCCCAGAACGTTGCAGAAGAAGCAAAGTGTCTCCATCAGATACAGAATAAGCAGCCAAAGAGATATGCTGGGAACTCTCAACATTCAAAACAGCCACATAATAAACAGCACAGGGACCTTGAAACAAAAGAATATCATTCTGTGGTGGAATTGTTTACACACCAGTGAGAATTGATTTGTGAATGACAGCAGCCAGATGCAGAGATGGAGGTTGAGAGTAAAGAGGGACAGAAGAGCAATAAGACTGGACATGACAGTCCTTACAAGCACATTGAAGTGAGTTGTTGTGCATCTATCCCATTGTCATCACATTGATGTAGATGTGCAAATTAGCAAAATGCATATGAAGGAAGGCAAAGTGATGAACCATCTGTCCCATTTCCTGTTGCTTCTGTCACTGAGTCCCCATCCAAAGAGCAAAGTGCAATGCATGAGATTGAGAACCTGCTTCATGAGTTACATGCAGGTCAAAATACCTCAAAGTATAACTGCATGCAACAAAAGGGATAGAGCATTAGATAAATGGAATGATGGAGAAAAGCTTTGTAAAGCATGCACTGTGCTTACATTCAAGGTCAAGGATAAGCTGCTTGATGTATTCTTTTGAGCATGATTAACAGGAATGCTTGGGACATTGAACTTGTTTCTTCATCATGAGCTGAATTACACCTGGAGAGAAGCATCATTAATTGCTTCACAATCTCAAGGGCATGGAGAGAAACATGTACAAAACATATGCACTTGGATTCACCAGTACCTTGCAAGTAACCCTGAACAGCTCCCACTCCATCACTATGGGAAGCTTTGCACCTCTATTCTTCATGATGAGAACTTTTTGCAGCTCATTCAATTACATCTCCAAGAAAAGGCTAAAAAAGGTTACATACAAGCTCAGGATGTTGTTGAGTATATTGAAAACTCACCAGAGATGCAAAAGAAGCTGCAGGATATGGGCATAAAGTGCAAGACAATCTCATTGCAACAGGCATATCATTGGCTGGCTGCACATGGCTGGAGATATGGCAAAGAGAAGAAAGGGATGTATATTGATGGCCATGAATGTGAAGATGTTGTCAAATACTGAGAAGCTTTCATCAAATGCTGGATGGAGTATGAAAAACAGATGTTCAAGTACAATAACAATGGTAATCTCTGTCCATACCAGATGGTTTTACTGTTCCTCATGGCCAACAATTTTGCCTCATACTTGTAACACACAATGAATCAACTTTCTATGATGGTGTTGGACTTCTTGACAGTTGAATGGGGATGGTTAAAGAGTGGCAATGAGTGAGCTCCATTGTCTTGGGTTTCCATATGCTATTTTTAGACTCATTCCTACACTTAGAGAGGCACAAATTATCTTCAAAGCTGGAAAGAATTGAGATGGTTACTTTACTGCTGATGATCTTATTAAGCAGGTAGACCATGCAATCAATATATTTGAAGACAAAACAAACAGCTTTGCTACAGGACTATTTATGTTTGATAATGCTCCCAGCCATCAGAAACAAATGCCTGATGCTCTTTCTGCACTGAAGATGCTGAAGAATCCTTCTGAGGGCTGGATGCACCACAAAGATGGCCCACAAATGCAGGATACCATGCTTCCAAATGGAGAACATCAATTATTTTATTTTGACAAAGATCATCCAACCATGCCAGGATGGTTCAAAGGCATGGAACAGATCATTTGTGAATGTGGACTTTGGCCTGAGAGTGGGCTTTGGGCACAGTGTGATGGATTTCATTGCCCTCCTGGACATAATCACTGTTGCTGCCAGAGGATTTTATTCACACAGCTGGATTTTGTGTCCCAGAAATCACAGCTTGAAGAATTTATAACATCAAGGGGCCATATTTGTGACTTCTATCTGAAGTATCACTGTGAGTTAAATTTTATTGAAAAATACTGGGGTGCAGCAAAGCTTCATTACCAAAACTCCACTTGCACCTCTAAAGCAGCTGAAATGGAGAAAAACATGTTAGCATGTTAAGATGATGTTCTGTGGCTACAAATTGTTTGGTTTGTATCTTCCTCTTACTTTAATTTATAAACTCTGACATACATAAAATCAATGATTCAGATATGCCAATAGGTTGGCTCATTTCATTTCAGCATATCATATAGGATTATCAGGTGCTGAAGCTGTGTGGGCAAACAAACATCGTCATGGACATAGGGTACTTCCCCCACTCATGCTTGCAGAAGTACAAAGAGAGATCACAGAGTCAAACATGCACTTAGAATAGGCCCTCTGTCATATCTTAAACACTTTTGATTTTTTGAATGCAAAATTTGGTGTGGCTTGGCACTTACTAATCAGATTACATAAGGGTGCTGGATTTTGCTGACATCTATCTTAGTTGTTTTTTTAAAACTTGAGATTATTAAACTACTGGAGAACTATTAGCATTTTCAATAGACAAAATTTTGCATATTAGGTAGAAGAATCAATGATGTAAGTAACCCATTCAATAGGGCATCTATTGAAGAATTATTCACACAGTAAATAAGCCAGTCAGAGGACTGTAGGAAATATACAATGTGAGCATTTATAAATCTAATAGAACACCAAAATATTATAAGAAACTTAGATGGTCAGTATAGAAGTCAATACAGTCAATAGTCTAATCAAAAGACTATAATTTACATAGCTAGTAAAAACTAAAAAACAGTCAATAGACTATAGCTAGCTTAAAATGACAATATAGGAAGCAATACATGCAATAGACTGGTCAAAATACTATAAGGAACTTAGACAGGACAGTCAATAGACTGAGAAAAGGACTATTAGACACTTACATGTTACATATAGAAATCAATATATTCAATAGACCAACCAAAAGACCACAATAAATGGATGATCAGTATAGGAAATACTACAACCAATAGACTAATCAAAAGACTATAACTTACATAGTCAGTATAAATCAACACAGTCCATAGATCCATTAACAGACTATAAATAGCTTAGAAGGTCAGTATAGGAAATAATGCAACCAATAGACCAGTCAAAAGACTATAACTTACATAGTCAGTATAGAATCAATACAGTCAATAGACTAGTCAACAGACCATAAATACCTATAGAGTATGATTAGTATAGGAAACAATATAATCAATAGACCAATCAACAGAATATAACTTCCATAGTCAGTATAAAATTTATTACAGGTCAATAGACCAGTCAAATAGTATAAGAAACTCAGATAGTCAGTATGGAAATCAATACATTTATTACATCAAGCAAAAGACTATTAGACACTTACATTGTAAGTATAGAAATCAATACAGTCAATAGACCAATCAAAAGACTATTAGACACTTACATGATAAGCATAGAAATCAATGCATTCAATAGACTGATCAAAAGACCATAAGCAACAAGGATGGTCAGTATAGAAATTAATACAATCAATAAATTGGTCAAAATCTTATTAGGCAGTTACATGCTCAGTATATTAATTAATGCATCTAATAAACTGATCAAAGGACAGTATGAAGAGTTACGTGGCACTATATAATTATTATATATCCAATGCACCAATGAAATACTATTAAAACACTTCAAGAGTCACTATAGTATCATTAACTCATTTAATATTAAATAGACTGATCAAAGACTATAGTAAGGTTAGATGGTTAGTAACAGCATAGTGTTCACACTCTCAACAGACCAGCTAAAAGACTATAACTCCCATAGTCAGTACAGAAATCAATACAGTCAAAAATTAGTGCAATCAATAGATTGATCAAAAGACTAAAAGAAATATATAGTCAGTATGTAAGTCAATGTATTCAATAGACACAGTCAACAGACTATAAGCTACATGGTCAATATAGAAATCAATGCAGTCACTTAGACTGGTCAACAGACTATAAGCAACTTTGATAGTTAGTATATAAGCCTGCAGTTAATAAACCAATCAACAGACAACAAGTTATATGGTCCATATAATAACCAATATAAGCAATAGACCAATCAAAAAACTATAAGTTAGATGGTAAATATAGAAATCAATGAGGTCACTTAGACCAATCAAAGAGTATAAGCATACAAGCAATAAACTCACAAAAGACTATAACTTCCATGGTCAGTATAGACATCAATATAGTCAATAGGACAGTAAAAAGACTAGTAGAAAATTAGATGATCAGTGTAGAAATCAATAAAGTCAATAGACCAATCAAATGACTATTAGGCACTTAGATGGTAAGTATAGAAAGCAATAAGTTGATAGATCAATCAAAAGACCATAAGAAACTTGAATAGTAGTATAAAAATCAATACAGTCAATGGAACAGTCAAAAGACTATAAGGAACTTAGATAGTCAGTATAGAAATAAATACAGTCAATAGACTGATTAAAAGATTATTAGACACTTAAAAAAGAATTGAAGAAACCAGTCTTATCTTACTGATGTTAAATATCACATGATATTTCCATAAAAGGCAAGTTTTGAGATGCCAAGGTGGCAGTGCATGCCACTGATGTACAACTATTGCTCACTTTTGATGGCAACAAAATGCTCTACTAAATCTCCCTAAAAGAACAATTTTTATTACATAAGACTCATAAATTGATGATTTAATAGATTTTACCATTAACAAATTCATTATAGACTCCAGACTGGTGGAATACACATGTCACCTAAGTCACCCCTAATTGGTACATCCCTAAGGTATATGAATTGTATGGTTTAGTTTGCCATTGAGGTCAAGTACCAGGATGAACCAGTGGTATGCCAAGTCTAATTAGCCCATGATATATTCATGGTATATTCATGCTGGTACATTACCCCAACTTTAATGAGGGGTGCTAAGGGTCCAAAGAACAATTATGCATTTCCTTGCCTCAGACATATAATGGGACCATATAAGTAGTATTATTTCATCACATTTTTCAGGGCTTTTCAGCACAAGCATTGGCAATCAAGTTAACAGTATTAAATTTCTAATCAGATACATACCAGAGGGGGTAGAAATGACATTGGTATATGTACCAGAGGACATAAATAACACTGGTATGTGACATGCCCACTGCATGTACTAGGATAGTTATAATATAGGTATATGTACTGCATATACCAGGTGATCATAAATCATACTGGTATGCACACCATAATAGTCATAAAATACAAGGTCTTCACACTCCCCCACATAATCCAATTGGATTGCTTGGATTTTGCTCAGGTTTATGAGTGAATCCAATCAGACTGCTCTGACTCTAAGAAATTAGATTTTCATAGGTAATGCCCCTTAAATGGCAGTAAAAGTCCAAGCACAGTCTGAGTAAATCCAAGTAAATCCAAGTGGTTGGACTCACTCAGACTCACTTGAACTCTTATTGGTCTAATGTAGTTACTATTATAATATTATTTTCATTAGTATTAAAAAGTGTATTTTCATAATCTTTTACAGTATAAGTAATACAATTATAGTTTATGTAAGCATTAGACTATAGAGGTAATATAATTATATTATAATAGAAAACTTCAAAGTACATATGTGTTACAGTGTTTCCTTGGAATTTGCATACTTAGTTTATAGTAAATTTCTCATGCTCTGCAGCACATTCAGCATGAACCAAACATACTTACTAGGGCTGTACAGCATACCATATAGATACAGCTCCTGAATAGCTATGGAAGGGCCATATACTGTAGCCATAATATTAATTTCATCTGCCTAACAACACAGTACAGATGAATTTACAGTGAAAACAGCATTTTATGGTTATACAGCATGTGTAAAAATGGGGTTTAAAATCATATTTAAACTGTAGTAAGAATTGTGAATTACATTTACATTTAAAGTCTAAATTAAATTGCTAGATGCAAATGAGTTGAGAAGCATGAGAATATAAATTGGGTTCTGGGAGGGTTTTAGTTATATAACAACATTAAGCAGAAAAAATGCCTCTAACATCACTTTGGATGAGTTAACAATGAAGAACACTGGATGGTAAGAGAACAAGATTTCATACTGCTGTATGATGCCAATATGGCCATAATGTTATAGTCAAGTATGGTACCAAACCATACTGTAGCCATACCATCAAAATCTTGCTGAAATAGTTGATGGTATGGCTATAGCAACCATATTATGGGCTACAGAAAACTGTAAATACAGCAATGGCATACAGCCCTACTACTTACTCCAGAACTGTAGTTTCCATCTGTCTCCTCTCATTTTAGAATAATTGATGCCACACTGTACTCACATATACCTAAGATTTTCATTTTATTTATATATTTATATTTCTCTCTAGTAATATATAGGTGTATTAGTACTCAATACAATGTTGCATATGCTTGGACCCTATCTAGATTTTGGAATGTGTCATAATCCACATGATGTGACTGTGATATGAACCAAAGTGCTCTGTGAATAGCATTCACTTGTCAACTGGTTTCTTCATTACTGTCACCTTATCCTCCTCTCTCTCACCATAGCTGTCAGGCACATCAACACAATCTACTCAAGAGAGTGCTGAGGTCAATATGCAAACTATCAAATTTAGGAAAGAGGAACGGAGGAGTAGAGTGAATAGTATTGGTGGTAAGAAATGACCAGCTAAAGACTGCAGAATAAGAAGGTAAACTACTACTATATATACTAGAAGGCCATGCGCTTAAGGTGCTACTAATGCATGTTCAAGAATAAAGGAAACATGTGTAAGTTTAATGTATCTACTGTGCACTGCAGTTGCATACTGCAAACATGTGTTACAAGCATGTAAGTAATTAGAGATTGAAATGAAATAAGTACTACTACTATGTGTTATCCTCATGTTGTAACATGAGCTGTCTTGTTTGTCTTTGTCATTGAGATTATAGAAACTGTCTTATTAATTAGAAAAGAAAAGAAAAGAATAATCAAAATAAATGGTTCATGACAATAGCCTTGCTGTCACCTCTGACAAATGACAATAATGGGAAGGGTACACAGAGGAGAGGTAGAGGGGTGCCAGGAGACTTGTGTAGGTGGTACCTGCTAGGTAACTGAATGGGCATATTATCACTGCACAAGCTCACCCATGCACCATAGCACAGAAGCACTATTGATGATGCATGGGCCACAATGCCTGCCTACATAGCCCATGGCACCAGTATAGCCACCCAGGCCCTACCTTTCAATGTCAGCAGCCTCTCTGCCATCACCTCTTTCAACACTGGCATAACCTCTAATGGAAGCATACAGCATACCCACCTCCACCACCATCTCCTCTTTCAATGGCAGCATGCAGAATACCTACCCACCTCCACTGCCTCCTCTTTCAATGGCAGTGTGTACCATACCCACCTCCACCACTGCCTTCTCTTTCAATGGCAGTGTGTACCATACCCACCTCCACCACTGCCTTCTCTTTCAATGGCAGCATATATCATACCTACTTCCTCCACCACCTCCTCTTTCAATGGCAGCATGTAGCATACCCACCTCCACCACCATCTCCTCTTTCAATGGCAGTGTGTAGCATACCCACCTCCACCACCATTTCCTCTTTCAACAGCAGCATGTAACATACCTACCTTCCACCACCACCTCCTCTTTCAACAGCAGTGTGCAGCATATCTACCACTTCCACTGCCTCTTTCAATGGCAGTGTGTAGCATACCCACCTCCTCCACCTCCTCTTTCCATTATCTGTGGATGTCCATAGCCTACTTCATCTCAACCCCCATTGATACATGTGTAGCTTACCCATCTCTGTTGTACTAGTAGTTTATTATATTTATTTTATATTTAATCTTTGATTGTATGTATATAATATTAGTTTTTAACTTACTGGTGCCTATTTTGTTTGTCAACACTAGGCTAACCAAATATTGTTGATAGCATGCTTCATTCACTCCCACCATTATCAATATTGACAACTGCTGCTAACTCTCCATCCAGCCTCATCAACATCTTCCATGGCCACTAGAAAAAATTGGAGCACCAGCAACACCAAAGGGGGTGTGATTGAGGTCTTTACCACCCCCCATGTTTCCACAAGGATTCCTTCTGGATTCCATGGATTTCAGGTGGATTCCAAGTGGAATGTATTAACTAATTTTGTTATAATATTTTCTATTCATTTCATTTGCTCTCAGATTATTACAACACTTATGGAATGGAATGGGAATGATTCCAAGGATTCCTTCAGGACATTCCATGTATTCCAATGTCATAAGAGCTCCTGTTACTAACACTATTTATAGCACCAGTGATAATAATCATAAAATCTTGAAATAAATTTGTAAAAATCAGGAAAAATCAGGAACATGCAAACAAACCCAGACAGGCCAAAACAGATACAAATAAGAGCCATTGTTACTAACACTGCATATCATATCAGTTACAATAATCATAGAAATTTAAAATAAATTGGTAAAAATTACATGAAATTTAAACAACCAAATAGAACCAGACCAAACCTAATAAGTACAAATAAGAGATACTTCTGTCTAATAAAATCACAAAAATTTAAGATAAATCAAGAAAGTTCTGGAGAAATTGAATTATACCAGACAATGAAAACAAATAGTACAGATAAGATTAATAGATGACATTATAAAAAAAATTAATGAGAAATTAAAGGACAATCAAAGATGTACAAATAGAATGGAATTATTTATTTTCTTATTATATGCATTATTATAGTCTATTAATTTAATGGTCACAATGCTATTAATAAATAAATGTCAACAAATTCAAAAGACTTGTATTTTGGACAGTATTTTGTAATTTGCAGGTGCAATTCTTATCCAATTTCAATGCCATCAATCATGCCATGTCTCTATTTACAGTCTCTACAATCTGAGATATTAACAAATATATAAAAATATTTACACTAAACAACTTCATTCAATAAAATCCAAGCATATTAAATGGGATTAAAGTAAGTCAAATAGATATCAATAAAAACTCCTTTATTTGTACATATTTGGGGGGTTTTTTAAAAAAAAAATTATCAATTTTCTTTTTTAATTTTATCACTGTTTATAATAAATAACATTAGTAACAGCAGCTTTTATTTGTAGGTATTTGAACTTGTCTGCCTTTATTAGATTATTTTGTCACTATTAATGATTATTAATATGATTACATAACTTTACCAGTGATGTGTAACAGTTACTAATTCTGAATTGTGCAAGTACTATACTCCAGACTTTGCTTAAATTTCACTGTAAGTAACACTCCCACATGAGTATACATGGAGTCTATGTATACTTTAAGGAGTATACATAGACTCCATGTGTACTCCATGTATACTCTATATACACTTCATATGAACTAGTTAAATATTATTAATTTAACAAGTAATAAAGCATTTTACATAGATACAATAGTATTAAAAATATTCAAACAAATCAAACTAAACTATCCTTTAATATCAATCATCTATGTCTTCATCTTCATCACTCTCCTCTGCTCTTAATACAGGATTGTTATTTCTTTTCTTCTGTTGTTTCTTAGTAATTTGCTGGGTATGAATAAATAATAATGAATGCATAGTCCAATTGAAAATTTCAACATTCATTTTATTGACTGATGATTGAAAACCTCCAATGCTCACATGCCTGTAAAAACAACAAATTAAATTATAATATATTAACAATAAAAATATATCTGACCTAAGTATTAAATGCTTGTTTATAGTGAGGATTTCCTTGCTTATCATTTTCCACAATAACCAAGTTAGGTGCTGAGCCATTAAGTGTTGCTGGATTACACCACTTTTGGCAAATATAATCTGTAGTGTGATCATTGATATAGTGGTATGAATCAACAATAAAGTGTGTGGTCTGACCCCAAACATCCCATGCACCATGTTGGACAGCAGTATGCAGCAGAAGACATGCTTTATCAATGCACACATAATTTGGTTGCAAGTCTGGGGTTGGATAAACTAAATTCAAGAACTCCAAAATATTGGTAGGTGATTCAGCTTTTGCAAATTTGGTCCATGCAATTACAACACCACAGGGAGCACAGATTGTTTCAACACAATAAAATCAAGGTGCAATGAAATAATTTGTGTGTTGCTGATTAGGTGCCTAAATTTCATCATGTGCTGGTTGTTGTCTGTTAACTTGAGGAAGCCAAACATGTTGTTCTTCTTCTGAGCATCTGATAATTCTGTGAATTTCAATTAATGTGTGCCAACCAAATCTAATAATATGAGAATGCCAATTATGTTGATGGGCTTCACCAGTTTGAGAATTCTCTGCTTTTGGACTATTGCAATTTTTTATGCAACATAATCCAAAGCATAAAATATCATGCTCTGTACAAAATACACCTCATTGTATATTAGCAATAGATTGAGTACAGTTTTCAAATGCACAATGCTATATGAAAATATTAATTTTGGAGATGCATATGATTATAGATTACTTACTGTTGGTCCCATACCAATTCCATCTAATACAACCATTTTAACTGGTGAATCTTCAAATTTAGAAGAATTATTATCAATATCCATTGCATTTTCTGCCTCCAGTTGTGCACAAGCAGCATCTTGAGCAGCAAGATCTGCATCATCTCCAGTTAAAATAGGAACTTGTCTGTTTTCATCAACACCAACTACAACTGCTGGATCATCACCAGTAATAATATCTGCAATTCTCTTATATTTATGGGTGCATTCACTACAAGAGTGGGCCTCAGCACTTCTGATTATTCCATTCTCACCAAGTGCAGAAAATGCATGTCTGGTAATATCATTAATAGGTAGGTCATCCTGAAGCTCCAAAGTTGTATTTGAGCCATATGCTACTTGCTGAATTGTTTCTTGAACAAAAACAGCCCAAGTCTGATGATGTGTAAGAGGTGAAATATTTTCATCTAATAGAAAGCTAATATTCCAGAACTCTGCAAATGTAGAAGCAGATGCATGAAAGCTGTAAACTCCATTAACAACTGCCTGTGAAAAGCTGCAATCAACCCAGATATTCTGTCCTGCCTTTAGATATTTTGCTGAGTTAAGATAAAGTTGATTGTGACTTCTACTATGTTCATATGATAAAGATCAAGAGCTTTCATGATCAGCATAATATATTGTATCACAAGAGGAACAACATCCACAAAGAACTGCAACATTAGAGTAATGATGAGTTCCTTTGATGAGAGTAACATAAGTAAAGATCACAGTTAGATGAGTCCTGAAGTAAAGAATGTCCAGAGCATTCAATAGTTTCACACTCTATTTTTTGTGGACAAATAAGCAGTACAGGTTGAATTTGTGCATCTGATATATCTTGAAGCTGCCTTTCAAAGGTTCCATTAGAATTATAACCATAAAGACATAGTATTTTTGATAAGCCATCCAGCTTAAGAGAAAGTGCACTTGTTAAGCTATCATTGTTGAGAGATTTTCTATTCTCAGACTTTTTAAAAAGATGTTTAATATCATCATGAAGCTGTCTTTAAATAGCTCAAACAAGAGAATTCATCCATGAGGTTATTAGACAATTATATTCAGAGGATAAACAAGCATTTTGTTGATGGGCATGTAAATTAAGAAGATCAGGATTGCTTGTAAGTGTAAAGAGAAGCATAAGAACAGTTGCTAGTGATATTTGAAGCTAAAGTTATTTCAATAAACTTTGAAAATGCTTGAAAAGTTATATCTGGAAAGGAGTCTGTTGATGGAGCAGCATAAGCTGTAGGAAGTGAACCAGCTAGCAGAAAGATTATAGCACACATAGAGAACCAATTCCACAGATTACTATGTGTAGATTCACAACATATGAGCATATATTTATATATATGTATACTAACTGTACAACTTAATTGTTACTTACATCAAGTTCTTTTTTGCATGCTTAATGGATTTCCTTTTCTCCTTCTCTTTTTCCTTATCCTACACCCTTTTCTGCTCAGGAACCACAGCAAGATACTGCTTAACAACAATAGGAATATTTCCAAAACTAGGCTTATATGGTCCCCAGACTTCAAGTGTGGATTTAGCAGTAGAATCTCCTTTTAGCCATTTTTTAAGCTCAGGATGCTTGAGAACTGAAGGAAAGGCTTTATGATAATACTTGAAATAGCCTGCATGAGATATATAGATCTCATGGATATCACCATTTACTGGCATTTTTGCAGTCCATAGTCCATCATCTTTAAGTTGTTTAAGACAGCTCCTAGTATCTTCAATGGCAAGATATTTAGCATAAGACTGCTGGATATCCCTTCTTTGGTGGTCAGTAAGATTGAATGGGATATTCAGAGTGGTAGCAATAAGATATTGAACAGAGTTGGTAGCAAAAGGATATCCAGGAGCTGAAGTGGAGGTAGAGGCAGAGGCAGAAGCAGAAGCAGAGACTGATCCAGAAACTGAGATAGAGGTAGAGTGACCAGAGGCAGAATGAGATTGGGAGTTAGAGTGAGATGAAACAAGAGAAAGAGCATCAAAGCTAATATTTTGGTGTTAATTAAAGTTAATTCCCTCCTATATAAATAATTAATCAGTATATTATAATTTTAAATATAAAAATATATACTGCAAGAATAGGTAAAGTGAGCTGGCCACTTGAAGAAGCTATCCAACCTATGGTTTCATTTTCTATAATGGCTGTAGCATACCAGCCTTTAACAGACCAGATATTATCTTTATTAACAAAGATATATGGATTGCTTTCTAATAAAGTATTAGAAAGGGACAAACCATATTATATAATATAAAAGCTTACTTGCAACTGGAGAGTAGTGTCCAGACAGTTTTTCCAATATAGGACCCAGTTTACTCTGAATATCTTGATTCATTGATGTATGTGGACTTGCATCTGGATTACAATCAAGATAAAGTAATACTTTACTATGGATTGGCTGAGGAGTGGCAAAATCAATTTCCATTTCATTATCTAGAATATGAAATTAATTTTATGAAAATATATGTTTAAAAATGCAAATTTACCTTTATCAGCCATATTATATAATACAGTATGTCCACAAGAAAATCCACCAGTAATCTTTGAAGAACCTTGCAATTCATCTTCTATGACTGGTGGATCAGACTGTAGACTAGTAGGACTAGATTCATGAGTGACACTTTCAGATGTAGCACTGCTATGAGCTACTGAAAGCCATCCAGATTTAGCATGAAAGCTAGCTAATGGACTGATAGAGCTATTAGATCTTGGATGTTTTCCATCTGCAATCTTATGAGGTGTAACCATATTTTCACTTTCATCTGAATAAATAGAGCCAGCATTACTATCAAATTCAGAACCTGACTCAGAACCAAAGGCAGAGTGATTTGCAGTAATTTCAGGAGATGGTAACTCAGAAGGAATTTCTTCAGGAGATGCAAGATCAGAGCCAGAATCAGAATTAGAGTGACCAGCAGTGATTTCAGGAGGTAGTAACTCAGAAGGAGATTTTGCAGAAGGTGGTAACTCAGAAGAGGATTCCATAGGAGATGCAATATCATCAGTAGAAATAATCTCAGCTGATTAGCAGATATCTGAGCAATATCAGATTGGCAAACATGGCCAGAGATCTGGTGAGCAGGTGGAGGAGGAATAGTGGCTGTAGCTAATCAATCTCTCTGAGGGGGAGCTACAGAAATTCCACTATCTTCTAAGATCTGCTCAGTACTAAATATAATATAAAATGAGAAATAACCTTTAAAGTATAGAAATAAATACCAAGTAAGCTTTAAAGGTGGATCAGCAGCTTCAGCTGCTAAATATTCATTAAGATGTTGAACAGATGTTTTTCAGAGTTTTTAATTAATATTGAGAATTTAATATAATTAAATAGAATATACTTGGTTTTTTTAGTAGTTTTAGCTGGAATTACAGGTGCTGGGGCAGTACTGGAGTTGGGAATGGTAACAGCATTGTTGAGATTTTCTTGAGCTCTGGTGGTGGGCATATTGAATAATGAAAAAACAAAGTGAAAGTATAAAAGTAAAGTTTGAAGTTTTGGGGTGAAGATTGTAACAGAGGTTGGGGCCTAAAGGAAGAAAGAAATTTCAAATTACAAACTATAAGGACAGTAGCACTATGCTATTCAAATTTTTCACACATGCCTGTCAATATTTCTCCGAAATTAACACTTCCCTTGATCTTATATCATTTCTCAACTATAAATAAATACTATTGATCTAAAATACTTAACAACCAATCAAATAGAGGCTATTTATATACTATAATTAAAATTATGTCAATACTAACTACAGACAAGAACAGGTGACATCAATCCTGCAGGATTGATGCACATAAGAGACAGTAGGTTGGGTGGGCTACATTGATGCATATGAGAGTGGGCTAGGCAGTTGGCACAACCTAAGTTGATGCACATGAAAATGGGCTGGGCAGGCTGGGTGGGTTGTGCGGCCTGTGTTGATAATCATGAAAGTGGGCTGAGTGGGTTGTGCAGCCTATGTTGATGATCATGAGAGTGGGTGGGGTGAGTTGTGCAGCCTACACTGATGAAAATGAGAGTGGTGGAATGGGTCAAGCAGCCTAGTGGCTGAAAATGAGAGCAGGTGGGTCAAGCAGCCTACATGGCTGAAATGAGCACAGGTGGGTGGATTGAGCAGCCTATGTGGCTGAAATGAGCATGGGTGAGTGGATCAAGCAGCCTACATGGCTGAAAATGAGCACAGGTGGGTGGATTGAGCAAATGAGCATGGGTGGGTGGATTGAGCAGCCTACATGGTTGAAGATGAGAGTGGGTGGGTGGATTGAGCAAATGAGCATGGGTGGGTGGATTGAGCAGCCTATGTGGCTGAAAATGAGAGTGGGTGGGTCAAGCAGCCTACATGGCTGAAAATGAGAGTGGGTGGATGAGTCAAGCAGCCTACATGGCTGAAAATGAGCACAGGTGGGTGGGTTGAGCAGCCTACATGGCTGAAAATGAGTGCAGGTGGGTGGGTTGAGCAGCCTATGTGGTTGAAAATGAGAGTGGGTGGGGTGGATTGAGGGGCCTACATTGACAAATATGAGAGCAAATAGGATGGGTCAAGCAGCCTACATTGATGAAAATGAAAGTGGGTGGGGTTGAGTGGCCTACATTGATGAAAATGAGAGCAGGTAGGTGGGTTGAGTGGCCTACATTGATGAACATGAGAGTGGGGGTGGGTTGAGCAGCCTACATTGATGGTGGTGATGGGTGAGCTGGTATTATCAATGCTACACTGCTGAAATGCAGGTGGGTGAGCCATGTCAATGGTACATTCCTATGAGTGGGTGGGGCATGTCAATGCTATGCTGTAACTGATGCTGGCAGTTCACATACCTAGCAGTTCCCCCCTATACAGGTCTCCTGGTGCCCCCTTGCATCTCCTGCTTAATGTTGCAGGTGGTTGATATTATTGTCAATGGTCATTGAGGGTGGTGATGATGGGTATGGGGTATGGTAGAGAAGGATGGTGGTGACAGCAAACAGGAGGAATGATGGTGGTGAAAGCAGGAGAAAACAATGATGCCATACACAAAATAAAACATGTGATCTATTACCATTTTAGAACATTCGACAAACATTGTATTAATAGTATTAAGAATTCAAATCAATTAAAACATTATTGCTTCATACATTAAATATATTATTATACATTAAATATATTACCATACAAGGAGTCTATGTAGTTTAAGGTGGACTATACATGGACTTTGGATGAGTGGACTTGCAAGGAGTATACATGGATCATTCCAAAAAAGGAAGAATCCATCTAAAGTATACATGGATTAAGTAGACTTCATGTATACTAAGTATACATAAATTGAGTGGTGCACCACCAAAAATTAGTATACATAGAGTATACATGGACTCCATGTATAGTCCATAAAGTATACATGGACTCTATGTATACCCCTGTGTCAGTGTCATGAGCTCAAATTCACTCAGATTCACTGGGACTCTACTTAGACTATACTCACATCTTGCTCAGACTCTGCTCAGACTCCACTCAGACTGGATAAGAAAAGTATTAATCAAATACATTTTATTAGTGGAGTCATAGTTGTCCAATTGAAGTCCATCAGAGTCCATTGGAGTCTGAGCAGAGTGTGAACAGTCTCATCAGACCAGGGAGATAAGTGTAAAACACTGGAAAGAAGAAACAATGATCATGATGATTATACAGATGATGAAGAGGATGATCTCTAATAATATCTGTATGGTGTGGTAGTAATTGTATATATTGGCATGTATTTATATATGTTTAGGCTTACCTGATTTTACTTTATTTTTGCTGATTTCTACTGATTTATGCATTTATATGATAAAAGGAATCAATATGGATTTTTAGTGGATTCCAAATTTTTATGATTTTTACTTAGTTAATAGAATACAAAACATTAATAGTCTTATGGAATTCATTAGGAGTCCACAAGGAATCCACCTGGAATTCAGAATCCAGGTGGAATCCTTGTGGAATGGTGGGGGGTGGTAAAGTATTGCAAAAATGCAAAAAATACTAATCAAATTCAAATTCAAAAAAAATAGACTATCCAGTGATTGAATCCATTTTTCTGAGCTTAAATAGATGTTCCAAATTTTTTTGAAGCTTCTTGATGTGTTCCAAATCATCCCCAACAATCCCTAGTCAAAAATAGTGATCCTGTGCTCAATTTAGTGGCATCAGGACCAAATTTTGAGTACATAGCCATGTGAGTAAGCCAGCAGAAAATTAGCAATCATCATCATCAGTCTTGCCAACAATGTTGCAATCCCTAGCTGAAGGTCTTTTAATGTCACTACCCACATTACTGCCAGCATCAACATTGCTTCCCATGCTTGCACCTCTATCTTTGCCATCCATGATGTCTGCTAACAACTCAGCAGAACATTGGCAGCCACAATTACCATCTACTTCACTGGATTTTCCAATGATGCCACCATCCCCACCTGAAAACCTCCCATTGTCTTGTATGTATCACTGCCAGTGCCACCATTGCTTCTTGTGCTAGCCTCTCCCCACCATCTATATTGTCTTACATTTTGTCTGCTATCCAGTCAAGAGGTAATTCATGATGTAAAGGAGGTAAAAGGCTGAAAGGAAGTAGACACATACCAAGTGGCCAAGAACCTGGTGTGCAGCCTATGACTGAGAAAGAAGTTGAGAGAAATGAAGGGCAATTAAAGAGTAGCAGGAAATGAAAGGCTCCAGAAATGCTCCCATATTTGGTTACAAATGGCACACCTCAAGCAAAGCATAAGCATAAGAATGGTGAAGCACATTTCTGGACCATGGTTGAAGATTTATAGCTATAATCTTTTATGCTCTCAACTCTGCTTACTATTTGTCATTTTCTAGAGTAAATTTGATACTTAAACCATCACCTACACTCAGTCTATTATCCAGGTTGATCAAGTTAATTTGTCATCTGATGTCTATATTTAATCAGTTTTGTGCCCATATTTAATCCAGTCTATTATCAATTTCTTGTTCATGTTTAATTCAGTTTAATTAATGTCTTGTTCTGTTTAACTTCTTATTGCCAAGTAGTGTTTAATCTACATTGATTAATCACTTAATCATCTTAGGATAAATCTGGTCTTATGTACTATTTACTGTGTTGAAGTAGCATTTAATTAAAGATTATTGACTGCTTAAACAACACCCCATGTGCAATTTGTCACTGTCTAATCATTGAAAACATCTGCAACTCAAGCTAACAAGGGGAGTAGTATCATAATGCCTGTTTAAACTATGAGATTAATCACAAACAGTTTAATCAAAATTTCCTTCAAGAAAGCCTGTTGATTAATCAGAAACCATATAGTTACAGGTAATTGTATATACATTCTATTTACTCTTAATACAGGTTTTGTACTGGAGCTAACACTTGTCCCATTCTTTATAGATAATGAAGTTAAATCATAAATAAACAAGCTTTTTAGACCTATGGCTTTGCCATAGGTTGCTTGTTTCTCACACCCCTGGCTTAATCCCACTACTTATGCCCACAAAAAGTAACTGGAATCAGATTTTGAGCAAATAAGTTCTGACAGAAATTTTTTCACCATGGTCTCTGAGGATAAAATAAACTGATATGAACCTGCTGTATTCCTGTAAAGTATTAAAAGAAAGTATCATCTCTCTGGTAAATAGTACCAGAAATTGTTTTCAGCCAAAATACAGATCTAGACACAGTGGTTAGATAGTCTCCAAATTTTTATACATTGTAGCTATTAAAGATATAAGACTTTTTTATTATTGGATAAAAAGTTTATATGAAGTGTGTGAGCATGTAGAGATGTTGCAAAATGACATCTTTCAGGGTTTTGGCCATGAGAACCCAATCAAACCTTGAAAATGCAACCTTTGTGAGGCATACAGCAACTCCTAGAACACAAATCAATATATATCTCAATAACAAAAGATGGATAGTATGGCTGTAAGTATAACACATCCCAATTTCAAAATACCCCAAGCAATCTGGAAAAATCTAGAGTTTGGCCCCTAATGAAAATCTAGAATTGCTCCTGGATAAAATGATATTTCCCCTCATATTCTACAGGAAGATAATAGGCCAAAAATAGTTCATTTTACCCTCAGAGTTCATGGCAAAAAAATCCCCCTGTCAGAAATTATTTGCTCAAAACCCAATTCCAGTCACTTTTGGTGGGTATGAGTATATAGCACATGCTTAATCCTAGTTTCTTAAGACTTATCCTTAATCCTAGTTTTTATACTTTTAAGGCTCCCATTTCATTGCATGTTCATCTTATACCCATTCAATCCTGTCTTATACTCTTTTTCCCATTTCATCATATGTCCATCTTATACTTCTCTTCCAATTTGATTTCATCTTCTTACACACCCTGTGATATGAGAGTGAAGTTAGTAAAAGTTGTGGTGCACAGGATGGGGAAAGAAGTTCTAAGGGAACTCAAAAGACTGTCATAAGGTGTGATTAAATTGTAAGAACTTGGGGTCTTGTAGTTAAATGTGCAGCCACTTATATATTGTAGCTAGGATTTAGCTATACTAAATGAAGGAAGGTTTTATGTAATAGGGATGCTGAGTCTGAAAATAAGTACTGAAATAAGATAAAGGAATGTGGTTGTTGTATCTAGGAATCCATCATACACCCTTTCCCATCTATTTCCATTCAATCTCATTCTATACACCCTTTCTCACTCAAATGTATGCACATCCTATACTTCTCCCATTTGATCACATGTCCACCTTATCCTCCCCTCCCATTTAGCCCTATTTGATTCCATCCTATATACCTTTTCCCATACAATCTCATTTGATCCCATTCCCATTCAATTTTGTGCTTATACTATGTACTCCTTTCTATTTTATTGTATGTCCATGCTATATTTTCTTCTCCATTCAATGCCATGTCTACTATCCTATATTCACATCCTGTACTCCCTCTCCCATTCAATCATTTGCTCATCCTATTCCCCTTTTCCTGTTCAATTGCATGTCCATTCTGTCACTCTCTTTCCTATTTAGTCCCATCTCATATTCCCTCTCCCATTCAATTGTATGCCCAACCTTCCTCTCAACTTAATCACAGGACCATCCTAAATCCTACACTCCTTTTCCTGTGTTACACTTGCAACTGTGTGCAAATATTACACTGCCTATGCTACATTACAGCTACTATCAATAATTTTGATGTAATAATTTCAGTTAATTTTATACAACACAATCAGACAGTCAGACAGATAAATATTATTTAATCTCTTTATATATAAGACAAGCTTTTTAACCCATTGCTATGCCATGGGGATGCTCATTCCTCACACCCCTAGCTACATTGACTCATCAGCTTGCTGAGTATTCTGCCCCCAGACCTCTATCTTAATCCCAGTACATAACACATGTTTAATCCCTGTTTTATAACTCATATTTAATCCCTGTTTTAATTCAATCTCTCTTCTTAATCCCACCAAATCAATTCTACTAATCAAATCACATCAACCCTATGTAATCCCATCTTATACTTCCCATCCTACCCATCCTTCCTACTCCAATTCAATTATATCCCTCTCCCCCTACTTACCTATACTTCTTCCTCTTTTATCACCTTCTCTTCCCTTTCCTTTCCTTTCCACCCATCCTGTACTCCTTTTCCCTTTAATGCATTACCCACTCTATTATACTTTCCCCCCCATTCAATCTCATTTAAATCCTATATAATCCCACTTCCCCCCTCTCTTATACTCCTGTTCCCATTAATCAAATCAATCTCATCTCAACCTCCTCAATCTTATCCCACTTCCTTCTCTTATACTTCCCTTCCCATCAATTAATTCAATCCTGTTCAATCCCATATCACCCCCTTCCCTCATACTCCCCTTCTCATTCAACCCTTTCAATCCCATTACTCCCCTTCCTTACTCATATATTCATAGTAGTATACTAGTACTTGCTACTTACTAGTAGTAGTTCAAAATAACAGTTATTACTTACTTATATTACTTATAATAGCAATTGTTATATCAATTGCACATTCATATAGATAGCATCATAGTTTAATTAAATTTTGTATTTGATTCATGATATGTTGAACACTCTTGCAGTAGGAGAATTGTAAAGGAATAAAGTTGATTACTTATTTGCATGTCAGTTGTGCATCAAAGCCACATCAATTGTATCAGGCACACAGCAGTTCTGTGCCACCTGCATCAAGCCTGTGTCATTTTCACTCTGCCTAAACAAAGCACTGTTGCATATCAATGCACAACCCAATGCTGACACTGTACATTTCTAATATGCAGCTCTTGCAACTTCCAAGAAAAATCATTATCAATGCTCTTGTAAATGCTGGATCTGCTAGTGCTTGCTCTTGTGTGCAAACCAATTGAATGTTTTGTGATATTGTTCTGTGGCTGCTTAATATTGTTATGTACCTTATTTAACTAATATACATGTGAGGTTGTAAACTATTTATTTGAATCATGAGCTCACCAAGGTCAAACAATCCCATTGCTTATTTAAAACTAAATATATTAAAGCTGTGTTATGTTCACTGCAATATTTACTTAGTTGCCAACATCTAGCAACCACTACCATATCTCTCCATTGAGAACATTAGGACAAAGTAAGATCTCTATGCCATGTGATTTTAAAAATGATAATTTAATTTTGCCTTTATGTCAAGAGCTTTAAATAGATCTAACTATCTTCTACCTCCAAGTTAAAGTAAGTTTCAATTTGTGAGTTTATAGCTGGAAAATCTGGTTGAATGTTCAGAACTTGCATGGGATGTTCATAAGGAGGATGAGGTGATTTGTCACCATTTGCAGGACATATGGTAACAGCCCTAAGTGTAAACATAGCACTAACACAAAATGGTTCAAATCATTTAGCTTAAATCTGTACCATGGCTTGTAAATACCACTTAATCACAGTTGTTTCATACTCTCTCTTGTGAATACTATATGTCTATGCAATTTACAAGTCTTATGTAATAAGAATTGTTCTTTTAGGGAGTTTTAGTCAAGCATTTTGTCCAACATCAAAAGTGAGTGAAAATTTTACACCAGCAGCATGCACTGCCACCTCAGCCTTACAAAATCACCTTTTATGGTAATATCATGAGTAAGATAATATTTAGCACCTGGTTTCTTCAATTCATTTTCTTTTGTATTCATTTCTATATGTATAGGACTAACTAATGCATTGTGCACCCCTCCTCACAAACCAAAATGTGGGCCAGTGTATCCCCCTTTGAGATGTGAGTGCAGCTCACCCATCTTGCCACCTCCTGTCTTGCCACCTTCCACACTCAGCATCTTACCATGATAAAGAACATAACAACCACCACAGAATACAATGGTAGGGGTGCAAAGGGGGCTGCCAGGTAAGAGAATGATGAACACCAGTGCCAGTGCAATGATGCTGACCACTTCAATCCATGGCACAACAACAACAATGTGGGCCTGCCTCAGCACATCAGCATCTATGAGGGACATGCCCAGCATAACTGCTGCAACATCAACCAACCCTGGAACAACATCATAGATGCAGGTCTGCCCCACAGTGACATTGGCTGCCCCCAGGATAACAACATCAACCTTCTCCCCAGCAGCAACTGTTTATGAACATACATCTGATTTACCATGGCATTTGATGCATGCACCCTTACCTATATTTCTCTTCCCAAAGAGTATGAGACATTTAACACCTCCCACATGACCAATGCACATTCAATTGTTGTATCTGGAAAATTGCCTTCACAGTCCATCTCACTGCTCTTTAATAACCCTCAACATTGTCAACCTAGGCACCAGCTTTAGTGTAGGAATATATACTTAATCCCTAGAATAACCTGTATACCTAGAAAACAAAAGAAATAATATGTGCGAGGTGGCCTCACTTTGGTCCTAACAGCCTGTAGTTGGAATGATTGAGCGATGGAGGAGAAGATGGGTGCACAATGGGCATGACAAAGACAATAGATGCTGAAGAAAACTTGCTGGAAGAAATGCTAAAATAGTCACTCAATCGCAACTAAAATAGCTCAACAACGAGAGCTCGGAAAATTATGAAACGAAATGGGGTAGAAAGGCCGGAAGGGGCCCTAGACGATGCAAAAGAAATAGAGTGATTTTACGTTGGCGTCGATGAGAACGACATGATTTTGTGAAGAGGATGATTTTGAGGAGGTGAGCTTCCAAAAACTTGGATTTATTCCGTAAAATCGAAGTATTTGACTGAAATATATTGGAGAGCGACTGAGTACAGAGAGTAGAGGAATTGGGGAATTCAGAACTACTGATTTACAAAACAAAAACTATGTTTTTAAGTAAATACAAATGTTCTTCAACAGAAAGGAGTAAAGTTGAAATAATATGTAAAAATTTGAAGTAGAATGAAGATTTGGGCATCTGTAGACACCAGACTTGCTCATGGGACTCAATTGATTTGTAGGGAATGCAGGAGAGTCTTCTGTGCAATGGATTGCCTGGATCCTATCTCTGATAAGTCCATAACTGAATACAATACAAAAAATACTAATCAAATCAAAAGAAAAATGGTCTATCCTGTGATTGCATCTGCTGTTCCGAGCTCGAATAAATGTTCTGCAATGTTCTGAAGCTTCCTGATGCATTCTGAACTATCCTAGCTGATCGCATATTGTTCCTGCCGGTGAGTTTTTGTGTACAGAGCCCGGTGGGGCTCATCAACATGTCAACTTCCATGCTCCCAAGGAGTGTGGGATGCTCCCTGGTTCACCATGAGAGCAAATTAGTTCCCAATACAAAGGTATGGGCCATCTAGCAAACATCACCCCCTACCTCTCACTATATTTGCTGCTTCCTTTTTCTCCTCCACCATCATTGCTGCAACTGACAATGACTATACCACAACTACTGACCATAACAATCATGACAACCATGACTATGATGAGGATGAGGCTCCCAGCCTAAATGATGTTCTTTAGGCAAGGGAACATAGATATATATCTTTGACAGTATATAGTTGTTTGAGAGAATGTTCCAATCTGTGGTTTCCTAACTGAGTATTGACATCATAGACAGAAAAGATGTCAGCAGCCCCAACTGTGGTAAATTGCAATGATAGCCAAATATAAGCTGTAAAAAAGATTAGAAAAAATACTCATACTACCATGCTTGCAATGGCCCACAACTCCAAGTTGTTTTATTGATATACATTGGCATATGGGGTGTTTTAAGTTACAAGTAGGCCATCAGCATTACAGCATTTTAATCTCCAGGTTTTCTATCATTTCATAGGTTTGAGGGTTCAAGAAACTACAAGACTCCAAAATTAGGAAATTACTATTAAACACTGATTTACAAATGAAACTTATTGTATTTAATGATTAGCTAAAAATTCAC
>ML213618.1:441278-465962 GCA_004379715.1 Crucibulum laeve | reverse complement strand
CCAATTCATTGGTCAGTAGTACAGTCACTGCTTCCAATTGAATACTCTTTACACTACTCTCTTATTGACATCTGTGTCTATAAGCCTCATTTGCCCTCAGCCTACTGACAGGCTACATCTACATTGCTTTCATTTATATTACTAACATTCAGCAGATTATAAAGTCAAGTCAGTTCAGCACATCAAGTCAAGTTCAATACATCAAGTCAAGTTCAGCTCAGCACACCAAGTTATAAGCTTCTGATAAGTTTCACATTACATCAAGACAGTTACTGTATTCAGGTATTAGTAGTCTGATGCTACTTCTACTAACAGCCACTTTAGCATCTATATTATATTCAAGGTTCCTACACCTTATTGCCAGATCTCTACTCCTCTAGCTCAACCAACTCATACTGCCTTTTGGATTGATTTGTGCAGAATTGCAATTCACTCTTTCCCCAAACTTACTTGGGATAGCACAAATAACAACACTTCTGCAATTCTCAAAAGCAACATTTTGCTTGCTTGACACTGCACATTCATTTCTTGCCCAGTGGCTCTTGAAATGGATTCAGTAACCATATCAATACTATACTAAGCTCTATCAATAGGTTTTGGACTGGGTCTAACACCTGGATGAGGGGGCTCAGTGTAAAGTACTCCTATTTGTGATCATTTTGATAGACAAACCACTGCTATTTATGACCATGCTGATATATACAATGGACATACCAGTGTTATTTATGACCACCCTAGTATGTGAAGTAGATATATCAGGATTATTTGTGACTGTTATGGTACTTGTGTTTTGAAAAATTAACCTGACATGGGTCATTTTCCCACAATTTCCCATGGTTTTTCCCAGCAAGAATCATCCCAGTGCTGGGTATTTCAATGTGAGGAATTCATATTTTTGCATGATAGCATTTAGAAGAATGACTACTACTGTATTTATTAGCTAAATATATGCTGGCCTATCTAAAATGTGCATAATTGCTCATATCATAAGCAATGTGGGGAAATGACCTATGACCAGTTACTTTTTTTAACCATGAGTACATTATGCTAAAGTTATTCATGACCATCATGGTATGTGCAATAGACATACCAGTATTATTTATAACCACTCTAGTATGTGCAGTAGATATACCAGGATTATTTATGACCATCATGGTATGTGAACTTGATATACCAGTATTATTATGACCACTATTGTACATACTAGTGGATTCATCTCCTCTGTGGTACATATACCAATGCTATTCTGACCACCCTGATATATCTGTAGCTAGAAATTTAAAACTGTTTTTGATTGCTGTTGCTTGTGCTGAAAAGCCTGAGAAAATGCAATGAAATCATACTAGTTATATGCTCCTATTATATTCCTGAGACTAGGAAATGCATAATTATTTTGGAGGAGCCTACACTATCAAAATATCTGAGGGTCCAACAGGTTGCTGTTTGGCAGCTTACTCATGTGAACAGGCAATGACATGCCAAAGCTTCAAGCTTGTTGATTCACATGTCAACATTGCTGGTGCACACTCTTGTCTTAGTCCTTCCTCACTCATCAGGCTGCAGCTGCCTACTGAGCTCATGTCTGAACCCTCAGGAGTGGGCCTGAGCACACCAGAAGGCTTGCAGCTTGCACAGAAACTTCTATGGCCTCAACTTCCACACAACATCCATGACTATGTCCTTGAAGGGATCTGCAAGGCTGTGGATGGCACTGACATCCTTGCTGTCACAAAAACCAGAGGCAGCAAGTCTTGGTATTTCTATGGATACCTTCTTCTCCTCCAAGCCCTTCAAGATTTGTCACCTCCATGTATGCACCTCAAATGCAAGTGTCACAAAAATCCAGTCATGGTCATTGTGTTTCTAACCAAGGGTCTCAAAGAAGAAATGCTGCATTGTCCAGCACTCCAAACTCACTCAAAATTCAACAGTTTGTAGGAGAAGCAGTTCCAATCACTCAAAATTGCAGCTCTATCTATCAATGAAGATACTCTTGCTGCTGTGCACCATGCTGACTGGAACCTTTGGAAGGAGTGCATTGAGGATGTCTCCATTGTTCTCCTCTCTCCAGAGCAGCTCTTGTCACGACCCTTTGATAGGTTACTTCAGAACCAGGCATTCACTTCATGGCTGTGCACACTTGGAATTGACAAAGTTTATCTGGTGCATGACTGGGGTGATCAATCCTTTTGCAAATCATTTTGCCATATCACATTGGTCCATGCCTGCATGTCTTGTCATACAGCCCTCATCGCAGTTACAGCAACCCTCTTGGCTGGAGATGAGACAAAGGAGCTCCTTGCTATCCTTGGGTTAAAGCCAGGTGATTTCTTTTTTCAATGGTGTTCCAACATATGGTATGATGTACAAGACATCTATCATATGCTTTGCCATGGCCTCACTGGTTGGAGCTTCCCTGACCTTAACTGGATCCTTGAAGGAAACCACAAGACTATCATTTACAGCCCTACCATCTCACTTGGTTTTCACCTTTGTGTTTATTATCACCATTGCAATCCTTGTAAAATTGTATGCTTGTATAATTCTTTATGCTTCCCTTCATATAATTCCAAGACCCTTCATTTGTTTGTGGAGGATCCTAAGGCTGTGATCATTATTGCTTCAGACTCTCTTGTTGTTGGATAGACCTGCCCAATGTAGCTGATGCTGTTGAGCTTGGAGGTGACCACCCTAATCATGGGAAGCAATGTAAGGGCCACATGGGAAGGTTTGGAGGTGATGTCAAGGACCCTTGTGGCATCACTTATGTCACAAAAGCAATGCTCAATAAAGCAAAGAAGATGGTACAGAAGCACCCATCTGAAAGTGGTGGGAAATGTATTGATGGGGGATTACACATCAGCATGGCACAGCTTCTCACCACTTCTTGCTATTGCAAGCAGGAGAACATCCTCTATGATAATCCCAAGGACAAAACACCCTGCTCCTGTGAGACTTGCACCAAAATCTCTCCCCCCAATACCACTCAATGCACTTGCAGTAACTGCTGCCCAGAGCCCATATTACCCTCACTTCTGTGCACAAAAGCAACTTATACTACAATTCCAATGGCCTTGCAGTTGATGGATGAGATGAAGAAGCATGGCCATCAACAGCTGGAACTGTTTTGCCAGGATCTTTGGAAGGAAAATCACCACAAAATTGGACATTCACATCCTTTCACCTTTCTTCCCAATAACTATGTCAAACTTCTGCTTGAGAACTTTGCACACCTGGAAGCACTGAGTGACCTTGACCTGTAACTTGAGGATATCCATCTCATCCAGCCACACAAGTATCAATTGTTCTCATTCATTATCAATCTCCATGGGACCTTCAACTTGATGCCACAACCATCATGATGTAAGGATCCCAAAAATATATCCTGCCACTCAATCTGTGGCACCAGGAAGATCAGTTACTGTGAGTGCATTTCTTAACAGCTTTTTGACAATGTTACACAGGCAGGACAGTGTGGCTGTTGTGGAGACTACCATAGTAATACCTGTGGCCATTAATACAGCTGTGTCTCATGTACCAACTATCAACCAACCCTTGCTACAGCCAACATACAATGACTTTTGGTTAAGTCTTCAGCAACTGCTTCAATTGATTCCAGTACATGCAGCCACTGCAGAGACTTGGTGAAGTCAGCAGGACAAAGTTAATACAAGTGCCTCATGTATGACTTTTGATTATAATAATTAAGACTAGAGCATAATTACTCTTTCTTCCACAAGGTAACTAATGCAGCCAAGAGATCATTTCCAGAGGAGAGCAGTGCAGTACATACACCACTGAGTCCACATTGCACTCAGAGATCAAAGGTATGAACTCTCTTCACTTAATTGATAGATCTGATCCAGGCTTGCCAGTGTCACAAAGAAAATGTATTGTAGTGATTGTAAACTAATACAGCTCCTCACCTTTGACCTCAGCATCTAATTCATTACTGTTAATGATAATGTTTTCATTCTCATTGAGATTGTTGAACTGAAACAGAAGCTTGCCATTATTGAGCTGGATAATCCAACAAGGTGTATGTGTTTCTTCACTCTCTTGGCTCCCCTCCATTTCAGCTGCTTCATCAAGCTGAGCAATCTCTGCTCCAAGCTCCTCTCTTAATGCCAAGTCTCCTTGGCTTGTCTCTTCAAGGTTCCCATTCAAATTGCAAGCCTGAGTAGTTTCATATATCCATGACTTCAATTTGCCACCCATAAGGGTGTTGAACCCTCGACCAAGGTCATCAACCCTTCATTCATCTCCTCTGTAAGTTCTCCCTGGTTGATAGAGGTGGAGCTGCTCATAAGAATAGACATTCAGCAGCTTCTGCATCTCAGTATTTGTATGTGGTGAAGTTGTCACATCCCGGAAATTCATGCCCACCTTCCAATCTTCCGACCTTCTGACTTTCCTTCCAACTTTCATTCCGTTCATGATCTTTGCTCTTCCTTATTTGTATATATGTTTCATCACCATAGTTCTCTTATGATTGATTTCTAGTTTACACAGCTTTTCCATATCACCCCTTCCAACATTCCGCTTCACTTATTCATACAGCCAACTTATTATGTTTCTATGATATGATCATCACAGCCTCTATACATCACACTACCATTCCATCCTCCGTTCACCCCTAGTTGTCTTCTGTAGTATAAATACCTTCTGCTTGTATCCTCCGCTCCTCAGTTTGAATATTAAAGTTAAAACACTCTACTCTGTTACCTACTTCACCCTCGTTATTAAGACTTAGTCTGATAACAACTCTGACTCTCTGACTTGTCTCCAACATCTCATTCTGACTCCTTGCAAATACTAGAACACCAAATAGATTGTGAAGGGCACAGCACATAAGCTGAAGCCAATGTCCGTACAATCCACCTTCTGCCTCATCCGATATTCCCTCTGCTATCTTCTGACAATTTCGCTATTTGACAGCAGTATGCTTCCCAGACTGTCTTGCAAGTCTAAGACTCTCTGTGAGTGACTTTTTAATGAGTATGAAACAGTATGCATTTGGTGTGATAACCTTCTGCATGTAATCTTCATTAAACCCCCTATCCTTTCTTCCAATGTGCTCATACATCTCATCTTGCAGCTCTTCCTGAAACTTATCTCCTGCCACAAATTGGCCTGCTTCACCTGAGGGATTCAACAACCAGTTTGTGAAAAATCCATGTTGGTGATCAGGTGTTGATTCCAACTCCATGCTGCAAAGCATTTTGAGGAGGTAGTTTGTGTATTTTGAGTGGGATGAACCAGCAAATGTTAGAATCATTGACTGGAAATGCAATGCCATACATTTAAGATTTTTTCAGGAAAAAGAAGATTTGACATGTACCTTTAGAACCTCCCATAAACAGCCCACATCTCCCTTGGCAGTTGCATATATGGCTTTGTGGGAGACTGTAGCATCATACATGAACCAACAAGACTGTGCCAGGCTCTGATCATGTCAAATAGCGAAATTGTCGGAAGGTAGCGGAGGGAGTATCAGATGAGGTGGAAGGTGGATTGTAAGGATGTTGGCTTCAGCTTATGTGCTGCGCCCTTCGCAATCTATTCGGTGTCCTAGTATTTGCACAATGTCGGAACAAGACGTCGGAGACAAGTCGGAGGGTCAGAGTTGTTATCAGACTAAGTCTTAATTACGAGGGCAAAGTAGATAACAGAGTAGAGTGTTTAACTTTAATATTTGAACTGAGGAGCGGAGGGTACAAGCGGAAGGTATTTATACTACAGAAGACAACTAGGGGTGAATGGAGGACGGAATGGTAGTGTGATGTATAGAGGCTGTGATGATCGTATCATAGAAACATAATAAGTTGGCTGTACAAATAAGTGAAGCGGAATGTCGGAAGGGGTGATATGGAAAAGCTGTGTAAACTAGAAATCAATCGTAAGAGAACTATGGTGATGAAACATATATACAAATAAGGAAAAGGGAAGATCACGAACGGGAAGTAAGATGGAATGAAAGTCGGAAGGAAAGTCGGAGGGTCGGAAGGTGGACGCAAAGTTCCGGGATGTGACAGATCACCTGAAAACAAGGCTGTCTTGTCTTTTGCTGTCTTTGAAGAGTGCATTTTCAAATGCATGGGGATGGCTGTAATGCCTGAATAAAATCTTTGACTGTTTGTAGAGTTTGTAAAATGAGGGGACAGTGTTTTTTTTTTCTCTGCATCATCAAACCATTCAAGAAAGTCTGAGTTCTTCCCTCCAAGATGAATTCTATAACTGTGGGTGTCAGTCTCAAACATACTTTAATTGATGTTCATGGGCTTACCTCCAGCAATCCAAGATACAGGCATCAAGTACCTGATAAGCAAGTTCAGAATATGGATAATAATCCACCTTTTTGACATTTCCAGGTGCCTTGCACTTGATATGATTGGCACTGTTGCCAATACTCAAAGGATCAGCACCAGAAAGGTCATCCCAGTGTGCCTCATAGATCTGGCTGAGATCTGTCCATAACATGTGCCATGTCTTGAGGAAGGGTTGAAGCCATTCAAGGTGTTGGAAAGGTGTATCATGGAACTGCAGGTATAACTTCAGAAGTAACATACATTCAAATGTGAGTCCATCACCCCCAGTATATAGTAGACAGTGCATATATTCTTCTTCTGTATAGCCCATTGCTTTTGCAAAGTCAATGAGTGCCTTCAAGAGCTCAGCAGTGATGGTCTCATTGTTACCATTTGTTGGTAATGGGAAGAAACAAGTCTTTTGTGGGGGTATAATCTTCTTTGCTGCAACTGTTTCATAGAGCTTCTTGATCTGGCTCTGGTATTTTGAGAGACAAGGAACAAAATTCACCACTACACATAGCCATTGCAGTGCACAAACAATGTCCAAATGGTCATCATCAATGAATTTAAGCAGCTTCTCAAATGTGAGATCTTTCCATTTAATTTCAGCCAGGCATTGCTTCTTTGCATCTAGATCAACTGCTGCTGGGGAGAAGTCTTGAAACTCAAAGACAGTAGTGGCTGTTCCAATCTTCATCATTGCTTCTCTTCCCACCCAAAAGTTCCATGGCCAGAGATAATGCTGGACATTGTTGAGTTGCAGTACCAGAGCTGATAGTTTGTTCCAAGAGATTTCTTGAAGTATCCCAAGATCATAGGCAGCCAGCTTCTTCAATGCATCACACACAGCATGATAGCTGGGACCTGCACCAACACAACTGTTGTACTTGTATATGTAATGGTTTGCACAGCAGGCAAAGTTCAGGATACCTTTTTCTAATGCAAGGAGCTTTGCATAGAAGTTGTGTGAGTATATGATAGAGCTGAGGGCATGGGTTATGACCTAAAGTTTCCCCATTAGAATCATTCCAGAATGTAGGGATATCTTTGAAACTGACCATTTCAGGTGGACATCTGTCTCTAGACAAAGCTTCTTCATCAGATAATGCCATCTGCAGCAGGTAATGCCATGCAAGAGGCATCACTTCTTAAAATATTTGCATTGCCTCAGGAAAGATCTGCACTCCAAGCTCATATCATGCAATTTACTTTCCTCTTGATGTGAAGGTATGAAGACCACTGTCACTCTTTGCTGCCTTTCAAGCCTCATATTTCAATTTTGCTTCAACCAACTGAGCAGCAAAGGATGAAATCCCAGGGCAAGCATGTTTGATGTGATGGTAGTCAACTTCAGTTGAGTAGTTGAGTGCTTGTTCTGGTGAACCTTGTAGTGGAAGTCCTTTGGGACTTTGGAACCAGGCTTCAATGATAGCAACAGGTGAAACAGTTGATTCTCCCCTCAAAAAATTCAAAGAAACCTGATTTTGGCACTGATTTGGTGCAACTGAGGAAGGAAAAGATGGAGAAGAAAGTCTCCTATTGACCAATGGAATTGTTGTAGTAGTGCAAGAATCTCCTCAAGCTTATCCTGGTTGCTCTTCTTTTTGCTCTGCCCACCCTTCTTTACTGGCTCCCCACCCTGATCTAACTCCAGCTCTGAGTCCCAATCTGAGTCCCCATCCAGTTCAACTGGTGTACACAGCTGCTGGCTAGTGTGGACTGGTGTTGCATGGGTAGTAGCATGAGGTGTTACAGGTGCAAACATGTATGTTGGGTAATACACTACTGGCACTGGGGAGCCATGGATATACACAGGAGGTGACCACTGTCCAAGTGGCAGAATAAAGGGAGACAGCAACAGATGGCTGGGGGCTGACGGATCATGTTTCAAAGGGGTTTGGCATGGTGTTTCTGGGTCTCTTCCAGGATTTTCATCCATCTTTGAGAGTATTAAATGTATGAAAAGTGTATTGTATGAATGTAACCACCAACTTACTGTTGTCAGTCAGTAGCACATAAATGGGCTGCTACTACTCTTATCTTATCAGTTTACATATCTACATGTAGATAGGTGATCATATCAATGATCAGATGGCATGTACATGGCAAGGGCTCAGAGTTCAAAAATACTTTGATAGTGTGGGCTCCTGGTATCACAACCATAACAGGTACCAGGTGTTATATATCAAGTGTTGTCAGTCTTGTGCTACCTCACTTATATAAGCACATCATGACTGCCTGGCTTAGCAAGGCTAGCTGAAATCATCTAACAGCTCACCAACCACCATCTCATTAATGGCCATTATCAAACCCAGCCCAACATGCTGAATGGGAACTGAGTGTCTGTCTACACCAGCAGCTCCACCACCAATGAGATCACCCTTGTGCTGGCAATTCACAAGCATCACTGCTTAATCACACCAAAGGAGGAGAAAAAGGGAAGGAGGATTGGGCAAGAATAGGAATAGGCAGTGCAAAGGGAATGATGGAGTATGAAGACAATGGTACATTGTTTCATATCAGTTCTTAATATCATCTAACATAGCATACCAACATTTTCCAGACAGCTTGTTCAAGTGCACCAAGAAGGGTTACTAGGATATTCCATGCACTTCTGCCATCTCAATGTCTTTTGCTGTCACTGACCTGCCATACTACTTTCATCACCTGCCATGTCATCACCATCATCCTCAGTTGTACAATTTTATATCTTACAATGCATTTATTTATTTATTTATTCTTCCTTACATATTCTGCATCCTATTTACTCTTGCACATAATTGTGTATCTCTATGACTCATCATTCATTCTTATTGTAAAACTATTATATGTAACAAATGCCATTATTAGTAGAATTACCAATATATATGTTGGAAGTATATAATATATGGCTTATAATGGCTGTATGAAGTCATGTGGGCTATTAAATGCCCACCCTGATTTTTCTTGCACCTTTTCAGCAATCAACATCTTGAAAGCCATCAATGCTGATCAATACTCATTGACACTCATTGACACTTATCAGCACTCATTTTAAATTGTCAAATTGACAAATATGCCTTGCCAAACTCATTCTAGCACTGCCACTGGTGATCCAACTGCTGCTGCTGCTGATCTGCCCACTGTAAGCACAGCCACAACAGCAAAGGCTCAAAAGCAAGCAATTTCAGGTGCCAATATTATTGAAGCAAAATCCAAGAAAGTCAAGACAGCAACAAACACTGAAGAAAATAACAACAATGGAAGGAAAGGAAGGAAGGTCCAGAAAGGAAGAAAGCAGGGAAGGGGCCACAAAAATAAGTACATTATTATGTGCTAGTTTTATTTCTCATTACTGACTCACTTAGGAAACATGACAATAATGAGGAGGCTGCCTCCACTACTATGTAAGTTCTCTTGTATTCCAATTAATGAACTATTAATTATTTAATTGTTATAGAGCTAAAGCAGTTCTTGAGACAAGTGGGGTGAGCAAAGCACCACCTGCTTGCTCTGTTCCTGCCACTACTTCTGAGCCATCTATCACCACCAGCATGACTAGCTGTCTTTGCTGATCTGATCAGATCAACAAATATGGTGAAAATTTGGTAACCTTGAGTGATGATGGCAGCACCAATAGTGATGGTGGCAGTACCAATGAAAACTGTAATTTTAATGATAGATCTGACTCTGATAGTGATAACAACTCTGAAGATAATCATTCAAATAACAGTGGTGTCAATAAGAAAGGGACTCTCATTTCAAAGGCCTCCACCCCTACATATGCTGAAGTCTTGATGGCTGGTAGTATTAATAGCACCACTACTTCCACTACCATTTGCAATGCCAACACCACCTCAACAGGTATGCTTAAAGGATTTGTTGTGATAATCATATATTTAATGTTTTTATGGTTTAGTAGAAACTATGAATCATGATGGGTATCTGTATATCAATGTCCTTTATTTTATTTTATTTTATAATAGATGTAGCCCCCAACATTGCAGAAAATACCACAAACTCTACAGGTAGGCTTTAAGTTTTGTTATAAGTTGTTATTATATATTCAGCTTATTTAATTTAATTTTTAATAGGTGTAGCTCCCAACAGTGCAAAAAGCACCACTACTCTTACAGGTAGGCTTTAAGTTTTGTTACAAGTTGTTATTATATATTCAGCTTACTTAATTTTAATTTTCAATAGGTGTAGCTTTCAACATTGCAAAAAGCACCTGATATGAATCCAGTACTCATTGCAGACACACCTATCTCTCAAACAATCTGGCCAGTTCTTGAAAGCTTATCACAGAAGTATTCTCCAGTGAAAGGTACATGATCTTGGATAGAATTTTAGCATGATTTGACAATTCTTTTTTGAAAAAAAAAAAAAAAAAAATTTCAAGGTCACATTTATCTTTTTGATCATAAAAGCAATCACTGGAAGGTCAAAGGACATTTTAAGACTGCTTTAGAAGATAAAACTCAGATAATTTGGCACTCTGAAAAAGATACATCAACAATTTCAGTTTTAAAGGCATGTAAAAACATTATATTTATTATTCAAATTTATAATCAAACTATTATCATTCTTCCAGTCAACTTATGATGAACACACTGCTGTTTCTCATTTCACCTTAGGCTCACAGCATCATGCTACTGCCATTTCCCATGCCCAGACTCCACATACCACTGTTACTGCTGTTTCTGATGATGAAAGTGATCAGGAGGAGAAACCAATACCAAGGCTGAAACTTGCACAGCTTCTTGGTGCTAATGAAAGCTTTCTCTCTGATGCATCACAAAAGTGCTCAGGTTTACCTATTGCTTATGGCCACTATAAAGCCTATCTTAATGCACATAGGGCATTTGATCAGCTTACTGCAAGTGGTAAATGGCCATCCAAACACAAATTGCCAGTTGAAGAGGATATAATTCAGTTGTTTATTGGTAAAACAACTTTTTATGAAAACTATTGTCCTCTTTTTAGCAAGATCTCAGACTATCCAAAAATGCTCCAATGGCTCAATAGAAAACTCCTGGATCTGATGATGAAAACATTGATGTCTGGGCTGGCTACAATAAAAAGCAGTGCACTTTCATTGATATGCAGAAATTGTTGAATGATCAACAGCATACAAAGAGGAATAGAAAGAAAAAAGCAGATAATTCAGGGGAAAAAAGGAGGTCATGACACTAACCCATAAGTATACATGGAGTCCTTGTAGACTTTAGGGATTATACATGGAGTCCATGTAGACTCCATGTAGACTAATTTTGGGTGGTGCTCCCCTCAGGCCATGTACACTGAGTGTACATTGAGTCCACTTATTCCATGTAGATTCCATGTGGATTCTTCCTTTTATGGACAAGTCCATGTAGACTCCTTTGCCATTCCTTCCTTAAAGTCCTTGTGTAATCCATGTGGACTCCTGGTAGACTAATAATAGTTTCTTAAATTTATTAATTCACATTATTAATCCTATTCTTACAACATTTTTAATGTTCTAAAAATGATAATATATTACATGATCTTATTCTGTGCCATGAACATTGCATGGCTTCATTGTTGGTTCTTATCTGGCTAACAAAGGTTTCTTAATAAGAGTTTTTGGACTTATACCCATCTATTACAACAATAAAAAAAATCAAGAAATCTGTGATGTCCATGCCTCAGCAACTCAAACTCCACATGTTATCATCAACTCTGCACCCTACACATATGACTCCACACTCCCTGACTCCATTCACTGCATGTCCCTCATGGACTTCTATTTAGATCTTGATTATCTATTATCTATTTCCTTTTATCTTTTGATTTATATCTATTTCCTTTAGTTACAATTACACAGTTTACTTCAAGTCTCATACACATTTCATATTTTGTACCTAGTACTCTGTGTTACTCATCTCTACTCTGCAGTTACTCATCTCCAGACTTCTAGTATTTAAACCTACTTACTTCACTATGTAACCTCAGTTTGAATATCAACTTAGTCTGCCAAACTACCCTGCCTTGAGTTACCACCAACTCTGCACTCCTCTGTAGAACTCCTGCAGGGAGTTCCTCTTTGTTATTCAGAACTCCACCTTGGGTTCTGTCTTAATTTGCTCTTGTTGTTCAGAAATCCAGGGACCACTAGTGGAAAGGAGCACAGCACATAAGCTGAAGCCAAAGTCCCTAGTTTGCCTCAGGGCAACCTGTCTCCACACTCTACCCTTGTTATCTGACATCTCTGCCCCTAAGTCAGCCTTTCTCCAGCACAGCACTTAACAGTATATTTGAACTTGTACCTTTCACTAGTACTTGTTCATTCCAATGGTTTCCCATACCAAAGTAACCACCAAGAAGGTTAAGGTCATTAAAGCAAAGACTGGTACTACCCCTGCTACTCTGCCTCCAGGAGGTAGCAACACTGCTGGTTGAGCTTCTTGTACACTAAATACACCTACTCCTAGTTGTGACAACAATCCACCTCCACCTCCACCCCCACCCAAACAACCTATTGCACCACCCCCTGATGACCCTGCCCTGGACCCAGAAGGTCCTCCAGATGGTAATGGTGGTGGTGATGACAGTGATGATGACAGTGATGACAGTGATGACCACAACAACACTCCTCCTACACCACCCAATTGATGATCTAATCATTCTCCAAGTGTTCCCTATGGACTAGCAGAAGCCCTCACAGATGTAGCTCAGGCTATCCACCATCCTGCAGGTGCTGAACATACAGCAAAGTCCAAACTCCACAACCCAGATACCTTTGATGGGTCAGACCCCACCAAACTCTGCAGTTTTTTGTTCCAGTGCAACCTACATTATCATGACTGTCCTTTGGCATTCTGAACTGACATGTTCAAAATCACCTTCACCATCTCATACCTCAAAGGTACTGCCTTGGACTGGTTTGAACCCAGTATTATGGGTGAAACCCACAAACCCCCTCTCTGGTTAGATGACTACAATGAGTTTGTCTATGAACTCCACAGCAACTTCAGGCCTGACAACCCCAAAGATGATGCTGAGACTCAACTAGAGAACCTTACCATGAAGGACAATCAGCATGTTACCAAATATATCATGCTATGAAGGTCTTCCTGACCACATTAAGGACCATATGAGTGATATTGGAAAACCAAAGAAACTCCAGGAGATGAAGGACCTTGCCAAAGTCATAGACAGGCATTACTGGGAATGCAAGGGTGAAATTGCGTGGGATAAGCATGGCTCTGCTGATAAATCTGACAAGTCCAAGAAGTCAAATTTGGACAAGTTAAAAAGTCAGCAGAAGTCCACCCCTAAAGGCAACTCCATCCCATCCTCATTCTCCAATCACTCATCATCTTTGGGATCCTCTTCTAAATCCAACAACTTGTCCAATCATGCTAGCTCCTTGGCCAAGAAGCTCAACTTATTGTCCAAATTAGGCAAGGACAGTAAGCTCACCACTGAGGAATGCAAACAATGCATGAATAACAATCTATGCATGTTCTGTGGTGGTAGTGGTCATATGGCCAAAGACTGCCCCAGATCCTCCTCTAGTGCCTCCAAGGCCAAAGCCCATGCAGCAATGGCTGAGGAGAAGAAGTCCAACTCTCCAGACTTGAAAAAATAGAGAGCAGCTCTTCAAACTCCATGCAGGCTGAGAGCTGCATTGTCTCCATCTGCATAATTAAGGAGGCCCATCTCAACATGTCCACTCTTTCCAACCCCAATTCCCTTACAATTCCACTCTCTTCTCCTAGTTTTCCACTCCCTTTTCAAGCATTGATAGACTGTGGTGCTTCTCACTGTTTTATAGATTCATCTTTTGTTTTGCAAAATTCCTTAGAATGCCAATCTGTTTCTCCCATTCAACTGTGTCTCATAGATGGAAGTACCAATACAGTAATCACTCAGACAGTTTCCTTTCCCACTGTCTTTCCCTCTGGTGAAATCCTAGCCCTTGAGCTCTATGTAACTCCTCTAGACTCTGCTTGCTCTGTGGTTCTTGGATATAATTGGTTTTGCCAGCACAATCCATTGATTGATTGGGTAGCTAAAACTATTTCTTTCTGCTCCACAGGGTCTTCTCTGCCCTTGTTGACCATCTCTGTGTGTATGGCTGTCTTGCCTGCAATGGAAAACACTTCTCCACCTTCACTACTGGATACTCTGCTCAGAAAACCTTTCATCTCTCTTATCAACTCAGTGGCCTTTGCACAAGCCATCAAGTTAGAGGGTACTCAAGTGTTCCAACTCCAACCATTCAATCTGCCCACTCCCACACTTTCTGCAGGAACTGTCAAACCTGCTGACCTGTCCTCCGTGCCTGCTGAGTATCATGAATTTGCTGATGTATTCAGTAAAGCCAAGGCCAACAAACTTGCCCCACACTGCCCTTAAAATCTCAAGATTAACCTTGAAGAAGGTACTTCTCTGCTTCTTGCCCCCATCTATTCCCTCTCACAATCCAAGCTCTCTGCTCTCTGTGAATTCATTGATGAAAATCTCACTAGTGGTTTCATTTGCTCTACCAATTCTCCACATGGTGCACCCATCCTCTTCATATGGAAGAAGGACAGCTCTCTTCATCTTTGTGTAGACTTCCGAGGTCTCAACAAGATCACCAAGAAGGATTGCTACCCCTTACCCCTGATCTCCGACCTTTTAGATAGTCCTCACAAGGCTCAGCTCTATACAAAGATAGATCTCTGCCACACTTATCATCTAGTCCGCATCACCAAAGGCAATGAATGGAAGACTGCCTTACACATTTACTATGGCTCCTTTGAATGGATGGTAATGCCCTTCAGTCTCTCTAACACACCTGTGGTGTTCCAACACTTCATGAATGACATCTTCTCTGACCTACTCAACATCTGCATCATTGTATACCTTGACAACATTCTCATCTACTCTAATGACCTCTCTCAACACTGTTCTCATGTCTGCAAGGTACTCAAATGACTCTGCAAGCATGGCCTCTATGCCCACGAGGACAAGTGCAAATTTCACTCTGAACAGGTGAAATACCTCAGCTATATCCTCTCCCCTGATGGTTTGAAGATGTCTGAAGATAAAATCAAAATTATTCAGGAATGGCCAGAACCTCACAAAGTGAAAGACATTCAGTCTTTCTTAGGTTTTGCTAATTTCTATTGTCAATTCATTTGGAACTACTCTGACATTGTTGTCCCACTTATCCACCTCACTTGTGAGGATTCTGCATGGAACTGGTCTTCAGAATGTACAAAGTCCTTCAACACTCTCAAGAAGGCTTTCACCACTGCTTCTATACTCACTCACTGGATTCCTGATGCTCAAATCATCATAGAAACAGACACTTCTGATTATTCCCTAGCAGCCATCTTATCTATTATTCTTCCCACCAGCAAAATTCATCCAATCACATTCCACTCTCACACATTTACTGCAGCAGAATTAAACTATGACACCCACAATAAAGAACTCCTGGCAATCTTCACCACATTTCAAACTTGGCAGCATTATATTGAAGGTGCAGCTCTCCCTATAGATGTTGTGACTGATCACAAGAATTTAGAATACTTCACTACCACAAAGATTTTGACACACCATCAAGCACAATGGTTGGAGTTCCTCTCCCAGTTTAATCTTATCATCCATTTCCACCCAGGTAAATTAGGCACGAAGCCCAACTCTTTAACTAGATGATGGAACATCTACCAAAAGAGGAGAATAGTGACTATGCCAAGGTTAATCCACACAATCACCAACCAGTATTCACCCAGGAACAACTCACCACTTCACTCCGTGCTACTATCCTTTCATTCCCAGTTCTCCGCAGTGCCCTGCTTATGGATGTCAAGAAACTCCATTCAGATATCTTAGCATCCTTAGCGGACAACCCAATCACCACAGTGCATCCTACCACTCCCACCTTACCACACTGGACTTGCAATCCCCAAGGACTTCTCTGCCTCAGTAATTGAATCTATGTGCTGGACATAGCTGACCTCTGCCTACATGTCATGCAATACAAACATGATCACATTCTCTCTGGTCATTTTGGACAAAACAAGACACTAGCACTTATCTGATGCAAATAACACTTGGCTGAACATTTGTACTATGGTCAAGGAATTCTGCAAGTCTTGTGTTACTTTTATGTGCTCTAAACTTCAATGGCACTGACCCTATGGCACTCTCAAACAGCTTCCCATTCCTGTTAGACCCTGGCACTCAATATCAATGGACTTCATAGAGAAACTCCCTAGCTCCAGTGGTTTTGATTCCATTTTGGTAGTTGTTGATTGACTCACTAAACAATCCATATTCATCTCCACTCACAACACCATCACCTCTGCAGAACTTGCTCAGTTATTTGTCATCCATGTGTTCTCCAAGCATGGAGTTCCCTCACACATTATATCTGACCGCAGCACCAAGTTTGTCTCCCACTTTTTCTGCTCTTTAGGCAAACTCCTTAATATAGAACTCTACTTCACTTTGGGTTATCATCTGGAAGGTGATGGTCAGACCAAACATACCAATCAAACACTTGAGCAATACCTTTGGATTTACTGCAATTATCAACAGGATAACTGGTACAACCTGTTACCCCTTGTGGAGTTCACTTATAATAACACACATAGTGCTACTACTGGTGTGTCCTCATTCTTTGCCAACAAGGGCTATGACCCCTCCATTTCCATTTATCCTGAATGCAACATTACATCCTCAAAAGCATATGACTTTGCCATAAACCTGGATCAACTCCACCAGTTCTTACATGCAGAGATTGCTGAAGCTCAGAAGCAATATCAAATCTCCACAGACAAAACTAGGATCCCCACACTGGACTTCCAACTTGGTCAGAAAGTATTTGTCAAAGCAAAGTTCTTTAATACTACTAGGCCTGCTAAGAAGCTCTCAGAGAAATCCCTAGGTCCCTGTGAAATTATAGGTCATGCTGGCTCTTGCTCCTTCACTCTCTGCCTTCCCAACTCCTTGCACACTGTTCATCCCATCTTCCACATCTCTATGCTCAAACCCCATCACAAAAACACCATCCCTGGTTAGGTACCTAGTCCACCTCCTCCTGTTGAGATCAATGGTGACATCAAGTATGAAGTTGAAGAGATTCTTAAGTCCAAAATAGACAGGTGATACAAACATTGTAAACTCCAATACAAAGTCTGCTGGCTTGGATATGCAGACACCAACAAATCCAAATCTTGGCTCCCTGATACTGAACTAGATCATGCTCAGGAACTGTTACAGGACTTCCATCAAAGATATCCCCACTTCCCTGGTCCCCTAGACAAATTATAGATGTCATTTATTCATTTCCACTTCAATTTCCACTTTTCTGAACATTGTCCACCCTTCTCTACTCCACCATTCTCCCTGTCATTGTCCCCCACCTCCTTTTCCACCTCCCCTGTATTCCCTTGCTCAGTCCCCACCTCCTTCCCACTGGACTCAGCATTTTCATTCTCTTTCCCCACACTTCCCTCCTCATCTCTGCACCCTCAGCCACCTCATCAGCCATCTCCACATCTCCATCATCTTCCCTCACCAACTCCACCTCCTTACATTTCATCTCTGCTCTTAGCTCTTTGGCTTTCTTCATGCATGCTTTGGACTTCTTCTGATTTGCCCAGATTTCCCTTGAGATGGCATTCATTGCCTTGGTAGTAGCCTCCTGCACTTCTGCATTCCTTAGTAATGCCTGTGCCATGACCTCCTGTGCCAGAGTGTTCTGGAGTTGCACATTTGCATGATATTCAAGGACCTTGCAGAGATCCTGCCCCAGGTGCTTGACAGCTGTTTGGACTTTGCAAATTGCTCTGTGCATGTCTTTTGAGATATCTTTGAATGCAGCAGAGGTCTGCCACATGAACTCCACCATTTCCTGCATGGCCCCCATCAATTCCTGTGAGGAAGTCAACACTGACCTCATCATTCCCCACATCAATTGGGCTTCCAAACCCCCAAAGTTGGATCTCACCCTCTTCAATGATCCCACCTCCTCCTTGCTATCAGTTCCCACCTCTGTTTGTCAATGCTTGTTGGGGACATGGTGGGTCTCCTCTTCCTTGCACAGCCTCTTCTTGTTGGAAGACCGCAGACATGAGTTATGACCCTGCATGGTCACCACCTGCTTCCAGCATACTGTGCTATTGCAGGTGCACTTGTCACAAGGGTCTACTTCATCCTTCTCCCACCAAGTTCCTTTGGCATAATTAAAGCCATCAGCAAAACATAAATACTAAAAAGAACTCCATGTTAGTACATTGAACTCTGAACAACAAACCACTCACTCTATCTGGACCACCCACCAGTCTCTTGGGATTTGCCTCTACTGCAGCTGCAATCTCCTAAAGTCTGTCATCAGTAAAGGCCAAGCCAAATGGAAATAAAACTTACTGCTGTCAGTCATTGGCACTTGGCCACTCATTGCTGTTTCTGTTTCTTTGCCTTCATGGTCTTTGTCTTACTTCACACTCTTGCCTCATGGCTCCAAACCACCTCCACAACCTCATCCTCATTTTCATCCTCATCCACATCCATCTCCACTGCCTTTGCGGCATCTGCAGCCTCCTTGTCATGGTGTTCCTTCTCCACCTTCTCTGCCTTGGCTTTCTTGTGCTTGGCCTCTTCCCATGCTAACCTCTCCTCCTCTGCTTTCCTCTTTGCCTTGTCTGCCTCCTTCTTCTTCTCTGCGATTGCTGCTAATTTTGCTGCAGCCTCTGCCTGGACCAGGCACATGGCTTCAGTGAATTCATCCTCTTCAGGGACATTGGAAGCAGGTTGCTGGGAGGAAGACATTGCAGTCATGAGTTTAGTGCAAGATGGGAAAATTTTACTTGAAGTGCATCAACCACCACCCATCATATATATCCCTACTCAGCCATGTGCAAACAACACCAATCACTGATCCTGATGGACCTCAGGGTTTGGTCCTAAGAGGGGAATACTGTTATGTTGATGCCTTGGCAACTCAAACTCCATGTGTTATCATCAACTCCACACCCTTCACATACAACTCCACACTCCCTGACTCCATTCACTGCATGTCCCTCATGGACTTCTATTTAGATCTTGATTATCTATTATCTATTTCCTTTTATCTTTTGATTTATATCTATTCCTTTAGTTACAATTACACAGTTTGCTTCAAGTCTCATACACATTTCATATTTTGTACCTAGTACTCTGCCCTTGTTATCTGACATCTCCACCCCTAAGTCAGCCTTTTTCTGGCACAGCACTTAACAAAATCAAGAAAAACCAAATGAAACCAGGTAAGTCCAAACAGATATAAGTAAGGTTGTTTTAAGTGATACTGTCTATTACAATAATGATAAAACTTTATATGGAATCCATGTAGACTCCTTAAAGTAGACATGGATTCCATGTAAACTCCATGTAGATTCCTTAAAGTATACATGAAATTCTGAAAGTATATATGGAATTCATGTATACTCTATGTAGACTATATACTCCATGTAGACTTCATTATATGCTTCCAAGGCTATATAGACTGGGATGCAGTATGTACACTCCATGTAGACTCTACATGGACTGCTGAAGGATTATGAAATTATTTACCATTTATTACAATGAATATATAAACTCCTTGCATACTTTAATAAGTAATAGGGCATTGTATATAGACAAAACAGTATCCTGTTAATATTGACCATTTATCCATTCATCTCTTCATTCTTATGACTCTTTTGCTTCTAGTGCATGGTGGTTATTTCTTTTCTTCTCCTGTTGTTTTTTGATACTTTGCTGGGTGTGAATAAATAGAATAATAACAAATGCATGGTCCAATTAAAATTCTCAACATTTATTTTGTTGATAGACAACTAAAAGCCTCCAGTCCAAGCATTTGACTGCTCACATGCCTGTAAAAGAATTTAATTTCAATGTATAATATTAATAATAGAAGATGTATCTGACCTGTGTATTAAATGCTTGTTTATATAGAAAGTGGGTATGTAATATTCCTGACTTTGAAAGAAAATCTTATTTGTATCTATCTGGTTTAATATTAGTCAAAAGCAATAAGTCTTATTTATATTTGTTTGGCCTTGTTTGGTTTTGTTTCTCTTATTTTAGCTAATTTATATGGAAGTTTTGTGATTTGATTTATTTTTACATATTTAATTTGATAGTCAAGATTCCTTGATTTATATCACTGTTTTAATGAATTGAAGCTTTAATTTATATATTTTTGGACTTGTTTAGTTCTCTTTTTAAAATTTTAACTCATTTATGCTGAAATTTATATTTGATTTGATTTTTAAAAATATTTTATCACTATTTTAATAATGGCATTAGTCAAATCAACTAAATTATTTGTTCTTATATAAGTTTATCTGGTTTTATTTTATCTTTTATATTTTTACTGATTTATTTTAATCTTTTTATTTGTACATATTTGATTTAAATAATTCTAATAAACAGTATGAGTGAAAACAGCTTTTATTTATGTGTTTAGAATTGTCTGATTTATATGGGTTGATTTGGTTTGTATTAATTTTTCTTGATTTCTACTAAAGTTTTATCATTATTGTAATAGACAGTATCACTTAAAACAACCTTACTTATATCTGTTTGGACTTACCTGGTGTCATTTGGTTTTTCTTGATTTCTTGATTTTTTTATTGTTGTAATAGATGGGTATAAGTCCAAAAACTCTTATTAAGAAACCTTTGTTAGTCAAATAAGAACCAACAATGAAGCCATGCAATGTTCATGGCACAGAATAAGATCATGTAATATATTATCATTTTTAGAACATTAAAAATGTTGTAAGAATAGGATTAATAATGTGAATTAATAAATTTAAGAAACTATTATTAGTCTACCAGGAGTCCACATGGATTACACAAGGACTTTAAGGAAGGAATGGCAAAGGAGTCTACATGGACTTGTCCATAAAAGGAAGAATCCACATGGAATCTACATGGAATAAGTGGACTCAATGTACACTCAGTGTACATGGCCTGAGGGGAGCACCACCCAAAATTAGTCTATATGGAGTCTACATGGACTCCATGTATACTTATGGGTTAGTGTCACAACCTCCAAACTACCTACTTTTACTGTTCCTGATGATATTCAAATCCATATTAAGTCATCCATAAATCAAGTTCAAACAGCTCTTCTTACTGTTCAGTCACATTTCTCTTCATTTGCAAATGAAGAAAAAATTGCCATTGGATTTGATACAGAGTGGAATGTTGATCTCATGGCATCTGCAAATACAAGAAGGAATGGAAAAACAGCAATTGTTGCTATTACTTTTGAGAAGCATATTTATATATTTCAAATGGCTCATTTTAGCAAACAATGGAATTTCCCAATGGCATTGAAGAATTTCTTACTTGATAAATGAGTAATAAAGGCAGGCTGTGGAATTAAGAATGATCTTTCTAGGCTTCAAAGTGAAGCTGGGCTAACATCAGAATTTCCAAATGCAGTTGATTTGGCAAGAATGGCAAAAGATTGTCATGTTGCCACCAATGCCCATGTAGGCTTAGCTGAATTAACTGCTTTAGTACTTGGGAAAAAGTTGGTCAAAGAAAAGCAATTTGTGTAAGCATGGAATGGGAAAATAAAATTTTAACAACAGAGAAAATTGATTATATTGCAAAAGATGTATATGCTTCTTTGGAAATTTATAATAAGCTTTCAATTCTAAAGGTTTCAGGGAATATTCCAGAGAATACAAAGCCTGGTCTTGCTGCTATAATCTACCAGGAGGATGGCCACAAAGTGATTGCAGGTGGTGTATGGTCACACAGAAATGAAGAAGAAGATGCAGTTATTGCTGGTATTAACTTACACCAGACACAATCAGTCAGATATGCAGCAGTTGAAGTACAAAAAATATGTGTTCCAGCAGCAATAATTACTGCACACAACAATTCTGCACTGAAAGATCTTGGTACACCACCATTTACAGTAATATGTCAGTGTCAACAAGTCCAAGTTGCTGGGATTATATCAGATCCAGAAATTAGGGATATAGGTCCTATTAATAACCCTGCTCAAATTACAACTGAAAAATCTGCTACAGATATAAATATAGGGAGCTATTTAGGCTCTGAACATTCTTCAGGCCTATCTTCTTGGATTAGCAATGTTGATGATCCTGTGGATAGTATATCAACTATTTTACAAACATCTGAAACAACTATATGTGATCCTGAGAGCCAGAGAATTGGAGAACAAATTCTGGCAGAAACTAGTCTTGATGCACCCCTTACTTTAGCAACTTGTGTTCTAAAGGATGTTTGACATGCATTTAATATGATATCAATTGCAAAGAACCATGGCCTCTGTATTTTATTTGCAAGAGCACTAAGGGATGCCATTTTTCTTGTAAATCCATATGATAAGGCACTTGTTGAAAAATGACTAAAAGCTGAAGGATCAACATGGAAACAAGAATTGAAATACAGACCCAAATCACTTTGGAAGTTAGTCTGTAGAACAATTCCACCTCCAAATCAATTATATGATTTAGTTTCTGATATATTCAAGACATATGGGTCACTAAAAGACTCTATTACTGGGCAACCACTATTTAATGCATCAGCATGGAAAAGTGCTAGAAGTGTGCTGAAAATGATTGAAGCTGGATATCTTTCTGATCCACCTGGCATTCCACTTTATTATGAGGCAGGCCTTGATCAAAAGAAAAATGGACTAATGACTTGGCACTGTTTTTGTGGAACAAATTTCACAGAAGGTGGAGTACATCATTCTATTCAGGACTGTTTTCCAGATTCTGATTTTCAGTTGCATCATAATTTGAGAACTGGGACTAAAAATTGAACAAGTGTTGCATATTCTGGCCATTATGACATCTGGCTATATGATGAACTACAACTTGCTGTTGAGAAGATGCATGATCTGGTGCCTATGTCATATAAAATTAAAGGTTGGGTGAATGGAAAATCATATGTACCTACAACAGAAGTCTCTGGAATTCTCCCCATTCCTAGAGATCTTCAATTTCTTGCTGGGATGCAACCTTCCACAAGCAGCAAAAGATCAAATAAACTTCACTGATACTTAGCAATGAGGCAAGGTACACATCATGCTGTTATAGCTGTGCATACTGTTTCTGAGAAGATTCTATTCAATACACTTATGGAAAAGAATGAACAGTTCAATTGTAATAATGCTGATCCTGATTGGCCAAAGGCCATTCAGGTATGGAATGCAGATTATGCAAATGGAAAGGATATATTTTATAAAGTAAGAATCCCTTAATCATTATATATTTAAGTGTGGCTAATATATTATTTAAATAGCTTCTAGAGCATCTCAGTTCATATTATAATTGCTGGAAAACAAATGTAAATTACCATATGACAGAAGCACAAACAAACTCTGAGAGAGAAAGCATTGATAAACAAGTACAGAATCCCCAGAGAATAAATGTAGTGGTTCATCAAACCCAAACTCTGCCTCATATTATGGGCCCATCCAATGGTGAACTAATTAGCATGGATTCTCTAGCTGTTTCCCCAGTCTTAGATATACCACAAATCAATTTCACTGTAATTGATCAGTGGGAATCTACAAGTGCTTTGAATTTATCAAGTTATCTAGAACACATCAACTCTGCTCCAAATACATCACAGAATAGCATTCAATTAAGTAATCTTGCTTCTGAAGGATCAAGAAATGTTCATAAAAGAGCAAGAGCTACAGCAGAAATTGATGAGTCTGATAATCAAATTAAATGTCCCCAGAGAGAGAAGCAATGTTGGGGGTGTTTCCAACCACAATGTCCTGGCTGTGGTGGAAAGAGAAAATGTATTAATGTGTGTAGGGATTGTGGATTAAAGGAATGCTCTGGCAGAGATAGCCAGCACCCAGGAAAAGAATGTGAATCTAAATATGGACAAAAGCATCAGTAGGTACACTACTGTATTATTACAAGTCTTATGTAATAAGAATTGTTCTTTTAGGGTGATTTACTATAACATTTTGTCGCCATCAGAAGTGAGCAAAAATTGTATGTCAGCAGCATGCACTGCCACCTCGGCACCTCAAAAATCGCCTTTTATGGATATATCACATGATATCCAACACTAGTAAGATAAGACTGGTTTCCTCAATTCATTCCTAAGTGTCTAATAATCTTTTGATCAATCTATTGACTGTATTTATTTCTATACTGACTATCTAAGTTCCTTATAGTCTTTTGACTGTTCCATTGGCTGTATTGATTTTTATACTGACTGTCTAAGTTTTCTTATGGTCTTTTGATTGGTCTATCAATTATATTGCTTTTTATACTTATCATCTAAGTCCTGAATAGTATTTTGATTGGTCTATCAATTATATTGCTTTCTATACTTATCATCTAAGTCCTGAATAGTATTTTGATTGGTCT
>ML213618.1:376386-427581 GCA_004379715.1 Crucibulum laeve | reverse complement strand
TCTTTGATCCTGACATTGTTGAATCCCCATCTGACATCTAATTTCGTAAAATACCTTGCCTTTCTGAGCTTATCAACAAGTTCTTGTATAAGCAGCAGTGGGTATCTATTCTTAATCGTGATATCATTTAGACGTCGATAATCTTGTATGGGTCGAAGAGTTCCATCCTTTTTCTTGACAAAGAAAAATGGTGATGCCATTGGTGACTTTGATGGTCTGATTCGTCCTGATTCAAGGTTTTCTGTAAGGAACTTGTCAAGTTCTCCTTGTTCTGCTAGGTTTAAGGGATAGATTTTACAATCTAAAACCTTAGCGTCTGGAATTAACTCAATTGCATGATCCCATGGTCGTCTTGGTGGCATTTCATCAAAGGATTCTTTGGAGAAGACATCTTTGAATTCGTGATAAGCCTTTGGTACCGTCTGTTCAAACGTCTTTGTCTTTATTGCTTTGGATTGTTCCTCAGCTAATTTGGACGATTTAGTTTGGAATGCTCGGGTTTCTATTTCCTTGTTTAGATCGATGATTAGGAGATGCTCTCCATCTTCGATTTCGGGTTCATCGATTTTCATGATGTCGTCGTCTTCTTTGGGTAATAGGGTTCGAACTAATGGGGTACATTCCAAAGGACATCTGGTAAACTCAATTTTGGAGAGTTTCCAATTGATTTCGGGATTGTGGAGTTTTAACCATTCGTGTCCGATAAACATCTGGGCCTTTCCGAGATTAGATACTGCGAGATGAAGTCGTTCCTGATGGTCTTTGATTCGAACATTCATTTCAACATAATCCGTGATAGATCCTCTGGAGTTAAATGTTCCGTCTGCGTTATAAACAGGAATCAGACGCGGATATTTATGCGTATTGATTCTATTTTCTTTTGCAAATGTAGCATCAATACAACTTCCAGTACAGCCACTATCTAATAAGGCGACTAATTTAAACTTTCGTTTATCATCAATTGTCTGAGCGACTAATTCCAAGTCCATTTGTTGTCTGTAGTTTCCTCGAATGTATTTCTTCGGTTGTTTTAATTTGTTAAGAGCCTCAATAACTTCTTTGTCAGAAAGCTTATTGAGTTCTTTGACTGTTTGATCGGAGACTTCCTTAGATCGTTTAGTGTGGGTCCACATATTAAGGATTCCAATCGCCATTTCTGGTTTATGAATCTTAATTTGTCTGGCTGTCCATTCTACACTTCCATTCTTAACCGTTGTACCGTTAAAATTCCTAGCACTCAATTCATTCTGTTTCTTTAATAAATCATCAAATTTCAAATTTGGTATTACTACATTGGATGAAACAAAAGAGGAATTGTCCGTAGTCAGCACATCCGTGCTTATGTCTGACTTAACTGAAAACCCGCTTTGCGTAATTGCTCAGCGATTTTCAGCAGTTCGGGGCTATAAATTACTGGAGTCGTGGTACTACTGGTGTCCGTGGGTGCATTAACTACTGGTGTGGTGTCCGTTGTAACTACTCGAGTTGCATATTGCCTAGGTTTCTTGGGTTGAGGACAGTCTCTGCTGAGATGTCCTTTCTGTCCACAATTGAAACATTGTCCGTTTTTCATCATAGAATCAATGTCCATAGCATTAGGGTCCTTCATAGGTAGTGCTGGTGTCTGGGGTTTTGGTGTGGTCCAGGTATTTGGTTTTGGCGCCGCAACTTGGCTTCCAAAACCTCTCTGTTTTCGTTGGTTCCTGTCCACATTTCTTAATTCCCGGTCGAGTTCGTTTGCGAATTCTATATACTCTGCTATAGTTTTTGGTTTCCTGGCTGTGATGATGGTTCGTAGTAGGTCCGCATTAAGTCCTTGTTTGAACTTAAAGATGAGGGTTTCTTCGTTGTATCCGGTAAGCTCTCCAAGCTCCCAGAATTTCTGTGTATAATCCTCTGTGTTCCATTTTCCTTGGTATAGTTTTTCCAAAGCATCCTGAGCGTCTTGTTGTTCCGAGTAAGAGGAAAAGTGATAAAGGAATGTCGCCTTAAACTTTTTCCAATCCATCATTCGTTCCTTGTACTCGTCTTTGCAATTTCCTTCGCTATCGAGATACCAGTCGCGCATAATTGTCATATAACAGTTACTGACCCAGTTGCCAGCTCTGTTGCCTTCACCTCCGGAGATCAAGCTTAACACGAAGTGGATCCTCTCGGAGTGGGCCGTTTCTTCTATTTTCATTTGAAGGAAATAGACCTCTATTCCCTTCATCCAGTGTGCCGCCTGTGTTTTGTCACCGTGATAGCCTTTCGGCTTTTCGGGTCGTAGACAAGGGCCGGCGAGTTCATTCCGTTTATCCATCGCTTTTGCGATCCGTTCCGTTGCTTTGGATGACTTTTCCAAGAAAGGCACCCAACTTCTGAGTAGTGCTAATATTCCCATTAGCAGGTTGTGAAATAATTCTAGCACATTAGGAGTTGGTGCTTCAAACGTTCCTGGTGCGTCGGGTGGGAGGGGGGTGTTGATGGGATCTACAATGATGGGGTCGGACATTCTTCGTTAAGTCTGGTGATGAAGTATTCCCAATAGACTTGTTGAGCTAGAAGTTCTCGTCCTGCGTAGATATTTACTGGGAGAGTGTTGGGATTGGGAGGGGATACTGATTCGGATTTGATACTTTCTGTTGATGCGGTGGAGTTGTATCGAGTGGGTGTTTGTGTGGAATAGTTTGTGATGTCGGAGTAGTGATCGGGGGTGTTGTAACGGATGATAGGGATCTCAGGGGATAATTCCCTGGGCGTGATGATTTGGTAGACGGGTTGACGGCGGGGTTTGGGTGTATAAGGGATGGTGTGGATTGTGCGGGAGCGGAGGGTACGTGCAGTCTGAGACCTAGTAACGGGCATACAAAAATCTGTGCTGAATGATGAAGTGTAGCTTCGCACTATTGACCAATAGTGGACCTTTCAAATCAAACAGTAGGGAGACACAAAAGTAGACCACTTTCTTGAGATACGAAACTAGTGTCTTCTTCTCTTCCAAAAGACCACTAGCGGATTGCAAAATCTCCGAAGATCAAATGCGCTCCCTTGACGATCAGTGACAAAGAGACAGGCTCAACGTTTCTCGATGTTATGCTGTCAGGTTCGATTTACACAATGTTCTACGTCTGCAAGCTAAGGGGATAACGAAAAGGGATAGGTAGAATAGGGGAGTGTGAGTTATGATGAACGGTGAGGGAAAGGGACATAACGGTGTTCGAGGTAGTTTGAGTAACGAGGTCAGTTTGAGGGGAGTCTTTAGCTTTTGTCAGGCACGTCAACACAATCTACTAAGAAAGTGCCGAGGTCGATACGCAAACTATCAACTTAAGAGAAAGAGAGGAAAGGGGAGTGAGGAGTAGAGACCTTTGTATTGGCGGTAAGAAACGACCAGCTAAAGACTACAGAATAAGAACATAAACTACTACTATATATACTAGAAGACCATGCACATAAGGTGCGACTAAGTCATGTCAAATAATGAGGGAAACATGTGTAAGTAATATATCTACTGTGCACTGCGGCTGCATACTGCGGACATGTGTTACAAGCATGTATCTAATAAGAGATCGAAATGAAATAAGTACTACTACTGTATGTTATCCTCATGTCGTAACACGAGCTGTCTTGTTTGTCTTTGTCGTCGAAATTATAGAAACTGTTCCAGTAATTAGAAAAGAAAAAGAAAAGAATAATCAAAATAAACGGTTCATGACACAGCTCTCTTTAAGATGTATTTTGAGCAACATACCGAGTTAAAAGTATACCAGTATCTGCAACAATTGTCTCTTTAATAGTCCTTGGACCATGTCTGCTTGTCAGATCCTTTGCCATAGCATCAAGGACAAGTTGTTGCTTTGTGACATCTGGAGTTACTTTGGTGGTAACTCCACTCCCTGTGAGCCCTAGTGCTTTGTGGCAATGATCAACTGTTGTTTCCCTATGTAACAGACAAGCAGGCTTAATGAAAGATAGTAGAACCAAAGATTTTTATGAACCAAAATACATATGACATAATGACATCATGGTCAACTTGAAGAAGTTTAGAGATAGTCTTATGGTCAATAATACCACATTGATGATATTCACACAAATATTCAGCCACTTTACCATCATCCTTGGGTGCTGAAGAGAATTGCAGAAAACTAGATGAGTATACTACTAAATGCAAGCATCTAGGATATTAACCAACTCACAACAATCTTTATATTGGTTCTTTCCCTCCATGTTGTTATTAGTAGTGGACATTGACACAATAGCTCGGAAGACTTTGGTAAGGGGTTGTTCAATCACTGTGTTGGAATTACAAACCATCCCTCCCACTTTGCCCACCCCTTGAGCACCACTTGGTACTCCTAGAATTAAGATCCACCTATTATTTAGATGAAACAGCAACTCATTTATTACTTGGATTCTGTAATGTAGATACAGTTGATTAGTATGTTTAATTCTACTTTTGTACATACTCCTTTTATTCTTTCTTGTAGTATAAAAGGTCTCTAAATAGCATAGAAACACCTCAGTCAATTCATATCTGACTGAGGTGAGTTACAATGTACCTACTTATTTTATTTCACTCTTACTAATTATTCTCGTAGCTATATCTTATTTTATTCCATTAGGTATAGTTACTCCAAATATACTAAAGTCAATTCATATCTGACTGAGCTATATCTTATTTTATTCCGTTACACCGGAACTCAAAGCACCATTATATAGATAGAAACATGCACAGACAACGATGCTCAATCAATTAGCACATTTGATCAAATTTAAAGATCTATGATGCAATTTCCTTGATGGCTTTGACAGCATGTTTAGAAAACAATATATATTAATTATCACCTCATAATATTTAATCTATCATACACTAATACCTGAAAACTGATTATATTTCTTTACCAACAGAGTAGTGCACAAGTCTGACAGAGCTGTACCAGCACCCAGCAATATTAGATTGACTTGATGAATGTGAGAACTGATAATGGGGATATACTTGGCCCTACATCACAAAAATGTCACAGTTGGCGCCAATTTGAAATTTGAGATTGATTCGGACCGATTCTCAAAAAAAAATCCTGCCTGACACAGCTCGGCAACCATAGGTTGGCATGTCTACAGTTGCGGAGCTGTGTCAGGCAGGATTTTTTTTCGAGACTCAGCCCAAATCAATTTCAAATTTCAAATTGATGCTAGCCCTAAGGCACCTTAATGCGTGGGACTAGCAAGGACCCTGCAGCAGGCATTTTGCATCATCCTGGCACTATGCCTGCCCATTCCCATGCCTCATAAACACACGTTGGTGTCATTCGGTCATTTGCACCACTGCTGTTGTGAATGATGAGCACACCTCTAGGGGTGTTCCCAACCATTTCATTCCATTCTTTTTGCATGCACAGTATTTATATATTCTATATAGCTCATTCCACTCTATAATAGGTCCTCATATAGCTAATACATGTGTAAATTACCTATTCTAACATATGGTGAGGGTTTATAGGTCTACCTACATCTTGGGGGACCATGTGTAAGCTTCAAAAATAGTATTTAATCGATTTATAAGTGTTCCTGTAGGTAAGTAAAGCTCAAGATGTGTCAAAATAGATTGTTGAATAGTATAAAATGCGAAAATACAAAGGGCAAGGGGAGAACACATCCCTACTACAGCCCAATCCATTTATAACTCCTCCAAATAATTTCTGGGTGCTTCTAGAGGAGATTTTATATTGGATATGCTATGAACTCGAGGCTTAAAAGACAAAAAAAAAATATAAAAAGCTGATGAGCTTCCTAAGTTATGTGACCTCATAGATGGCATATCTATACCTTAGTGTGAGATATAGTCAGTATATTGGGTCATTGTATGTACAAAAAGAGAGTATTAGCATTTAGGGACACATAGTTTAATGATAATATGGACAATTGAAGGCATTATTGACACAGCAGTTGGTACTTACCATACAGATGCCTCAGGAATTCTTTTGAGGGCTAGGTTGCAATAAAACAATATTTTCCAATGTATGCATGTCATATAAGTATAATAAATTCTCTGAATGTTTGGATATATAATGTAGAACTACTGGTGGACAAATACGTCAGGACGCTCGAAATATGTGTATTTCACAGTGTGAGATTTAAATACTAACCTAGAAATATAGATTGTATAATGAATGATGAAGAAAAAGCCCATAAAAAGGCACTGAAAAAATGATCATGTCAGTAGGATATATACAACACACAGAAGATGAAAAATAGTGGTTGAGAACAAGGTGGAACACTAAAGTGAACAAAAGCTCTTAAGTGTGTCTCAAACACTCGCTCCGCTTCTTACTACTTCCCACCTCCCTTTCCCACCTCCGCATTCCACACTTGCCTGATCACCTCAATTCTTTTTCAATGCCTTTTAATATGTGTCTCCGACTTATATATACCTTTGATATATATTATTTCAAACATTACTCACTTTTAACTTTTAAAATACTGGCTTGGCGTGTTATATGAAGACACTAGCATGGAGAACTGTATACTCTGCTGAAAAATAGCTAAGCATGTCTATTGAGACTTTGTTAAGTTATTAATTGGAAATAGCAGCTTTAAATCTGTTATGATAACTGTGTATAACAATATGTGTAGTGCTGCAGACTCAAGTGCCAAGTCTGTTATTTTGATATCATTGATGCTAATTTTCTTGTATCCTTGTAAATATATTACTCTCAGTATGATTTATTATTACAAGTCTCACTATTTAACAATTAAAAATAGGTCAGACTACCTGGTATTTCAGATACAATAAGCGATCCTTTTCTTGTGTTCTTGCTAGCATATAATGCCATCTGATGACTTATTTTATGAAATATAAAATGATTTAAACCATTTAACATGTATTTAAATGCTTGTAATGCTGTTTCTGTGCCACATAGCCAATTTTATGGTGTAATGTAGTTCCAAAGTATGTTCTCCTCCCCCCTGCATTTCGCATTTTATACTATTCAACAATCTATTTTGACACATCTTGAGCTTTACTTACCTACAGGAACACTTATAAATCGATTAAATACTATTTTTGAAGCTTACACATGGTCCCCCAAGATGTAGGTAGACCTATAAACCCTCACCATATGTTAGAATAGGTAATTTACACATGTATTAGCTATATGAGGACCTATTATAGAGCGGAATGAGCTATATAGAATATATAAATGCCGTGCATGCAAAAAGAATGGAATGAAACGGTTGGGAACACCCCTAGAGGTGTGCTCATCGTTCACAACAGCGGCGGCGCAAATGACCGAACGACGCCGACGTGTGTTTATGAGGCGTGGGAATGGGCAGGCATAGCACTGGGATGATGCAGAATGCCTGCCGCAGGGTCCTTGCCGGTCCCACGCGTTAAGGTGCCTTAGGGCTAGCATCGATTTGAAATTTGAAATTGATTTGGGCTGGGTCTCGAAAAAAAAATCCTGCCTGACACAGCTCGGCAACCATACATGTCCTCCTACAGTGCCGGCATTGACCTTGTCGTTCAAAGATATTCTATTTTATTCCGCTACAAATGGCCACGAACTCCTACAAATCTACCGATTCTTCGTATACCCGACTGCAAACCCGACCGCCCGCCTTGCCACAATACATGCAACCGGACGACAAAATCCACGATCACAACGTCCAAAGCGAGTAACTAATCCACTTCCTTTCAAAAGCCCATCCATCGGAGCCCTTGGGCCACACAACCTTGAACTTTGTTTGGCACGAGTGGCTCTGAGGACGCTGAGAGGGCATGTAGCATCATTAGTTGGGTGCCAGTGAGAATACGATGGCAGCAGATTGGTTCATAGTTGAAGATCATTATGCGACTTGATAGCTCTTGTGTAGATGTGAATATAATTCATTTTCGGTTCTCAATACCGACTAGTACATACACGATCGACCGCTTCTAGATACCACGAGTACGCGTTCTACTGACACTCGCTCCCCATTCCCCATCCACCTCAACTACCCCTTCGATCGAGCAAGGATTCACTAACGAAGATCCATCAGTTAGTGCCCGCTCTCCAACATTGACAGCTCTCTCCAACTCGATGGATAGATCTGGCAAGCCAAAGTTTTACTCCCAAGTCGATATGCCCTGTTGACATATTCCTCTGCCAAGTCGAAGTGCTCTTCTCCTACGTCGACACGTTCTATTGCGAGTGGACATATTCCTTGAAGGTGCTTTGGAAGGAGCGCTCTCGAACATCCCTTCACGCTCATGGACGGCCTATTGCGAGCCATAGGTCGAGGGAGGAATTGCTTCGATGGGCAGGAGTTGCCTGAGGGGGAAGGGGAATAAAGGTAGGATGAGGAAGGGGATGTAAACGTTAATGAGGATGGGATGAGGAAACCAAGGGGCCTGGAGCCTCTCTTCGTCGAAGCACCAACGAGAAGGAATGAAAAGTTGAGTGGATTCAGCACAGATGGATGGATGGATGGATGGATGGATGGGACGATGTTGGGTTCTGGTGGATGAGGTCACTCTGAGTCTGTGTGGTGATGAACGGGACCACGCCGAGTATTGGATGGCATGTCATCACGGGGAGGAGAGACAATCAGAAGGGACATCTGCATCATTAGCACAATAGCAGCGCTTCGCCCGCCTCTCCAACACTTCTTAAAGCGGGGTCTCCCACCATAGACACGCGAGCATGCGAGGGAGGATGGGGAGAGAGAAGGACGGGATGCGTTGAATGCGCGATTCTTGAACGTGAAAAAGGTCGGGAACGAACGTACACTCGTGGAGGAGACGTCGATGTGCAAGGGGCGATGTCGTGACGTTGGGTCCTACCCGTTATCCCAAACTGCTGTATGCACCCCACCAACATGAACAAACCATGATGCTGACGCCAAAAAAAGCTCTGTTATGATGTGGGTTGTAAATTCGAACACCGGAGGAGCAGGAGAGGAGTGAACACGAAAGGGTCTTGTTGAAAGTTCAACGTGGGTGGACGAGCGCGCCGAATCATGTATAGTGTGCACCAGAATACAAACGTCGGGGAGGGCAGGAGAGATGAGCATGTACCAAGCGCTCTCAACAGAGGACGGCCATTGGGAGAGCAAAAGGTCTTTGATAGAGGACGCAGAGAAAGACGTGGGGGAGGGAAGTGGGATTTAGATAGATGTGTCTTGTATATCTTAAAAGGGAGACCACGACAATCAGTGGGTTGCAAGCAGGGGGTGTAGGGACGACACGCACCAATACCAAGACCTTGAAGGAAACCTAAAACGAATCCTTCGTATAAACATCTACTAGGCGATCAAGATAGAGCGGATGAGGCGGTGGCTGGAGAGCGGGAGAGGTGATAGAGTCTGATCAACCACAAGCATCCTACAAGAGTAATTGCAATGGTCAGTAGAGTGCAGGGGAATATGAGAGAAGGACGATACCCACGAGTGCAAATCTCCCATGTAAAGTCCATGACGAAAGATATTGACTATCTCTTATAGTCCATTGCGAAAGTAGGCATCGACAAATGTCGCAAGAACAGGCGCACAAGCAACAAAACAAGTTGGATGGGAGCAAAGAGCAGAATGAGATTAATTTAGAATGCTTATACCAACATATGTCTATGGCTGGCGCTTGGCGCGGCAACGATGGGTGATAGGACCTGTAGGTTATGGCAGCTCGACTTCACAGAACAACCGTAAATGAATGGAAATTTCAAGCCAGAAATTGTTTGGTACAGGCCGATGTTCGTGAAGGATGGCAGGCTCTCCTGATCGATGGGGTATCCCCGCACATCAGCTTGTGAAATAAGACAGCGCAGTGAGTACTAGCGAGCGATGGATAGAAGGTAACGAAATATCTCAAGGGAGACTGTCAAAGACGTCAGAAAAGAGAGTTCGGCTAAATGTGCTACTTACGAGCTTCGCAGTTCGACACGAACGCACTATAAGTGCAGATCCATTGGGAAGCCCCGCCTCGGTACCTACACCCCGGTTTGGTGGATGCACCAAGTTGAAGTAGAAATTTATTTTCCGAAAACGTCAGACACCGGATTGACAGCTGCTTGTCACAGGCCTCGTCACCGCGCCTGTTACGTAATATGATGTCAAGCAATGACGTCCACCTTGACCGCTCCCAACTGCCCGCCATAAATTGGGCGTTTTTTCTAACTCGCCTCTTTCATTCAACAATCACTTTTTATTCCGTTCGCAACAAAGACTATCTCTCTTAAATACTCCATAATGAACGGAGCATCACCAAAACGCACCTCTTCAGCGTCGTCGACATCGACGCAGGCCAACCTACCCCCACCACGCAAATCCCAGCCCATGCGCTCCGTAAAACCCCCTCTCGCTGACGCGCGCCTTAGCAAATTCGTCTACATCCTCATAATCCTCACGAGCCTCCTCGCCGCGTTCTACTCATACCGCGTCGTGCAACATAAATCGGAAGTCGGGGGGTGGTGGAATCTCGCCATGGGACGGCGACCACCACAGATGGCGACGCCTGGTAATCCTGCTGGAGGGAAGATAGGGAAGATGGGGACGAAGCCGAGAGCGAAAGGAGAGGATACGGTGGAGGATAGAATCAACGCACTTGCTCAGGCATTGGGCATGCCTTCGAACGAACTTGCTTCCGCCATTGCAGTTGCTGTGAAGCAGTACGTCCCCCCAGCGAGCCTTTCGTCCGTCGCTGCCAAGGAAACTGGACCCGCCGTAGAAGCATTGGTGAAGGGTGCCAGCGAAGATGTTGTGGAAGGAGTTTCAAGTGTAGCAGCAGCAGAGGCATCAGCAGCTGGAGTCGTAGGCGGCGTAGTTAGCGGTATGGAGAGCTTTGTGGGCATGGATGAGCCTTGAAGACGCTGCATTGATATTTAACAACATATTGTATCATACCGTTCTTGTAATCACTGGAATCCGCGTTCAACAGCATCTTTTCACATTCAGTGTTAGCACTGTAGAAATCTTTGATTTTAATTCACGAGCTACGGCACATCTCAAATAACTAAAGGGTAAGAAGAATACGTATATGTCGAGTCAGCGGTGCGTGACTGAACTTTGAGAGCGACTCCATCTGCCCATCGTGAATATTCCCCGAAACAGATTGAAAAGGGTCACGGCCACAGAAATGCTTTCCCCACTCGCATGCTCGCTGTTGCTAACTGACGATTCCTCAGAGCGTCTGTCCCCAGCACGTCTACTGCTACCACCAGAAGGATAACCACGCGCGCCGTTCTTCATTTGCGCAGCCGTAGTGGTTTTGACCTCCGCCCGGCGGTTATACTTTTCATAATATGCCTCGACCTGTTCGCTGATCTTCTCCATCCACTCTGCGCCGTCAATCTTCCAGGGCACCTCCAACGCCGCCTTCTTAATAAGCTCTCGAGTCTCGGTTGTAGAAAGTTCATACTCATCCTCGAACATATACGCTCCCGACTTCGTCTTCTTCCCCTTCGACGTCGTCACACATGCGTGTCCCGCGAAATATATCTCGCGTTCATCGAACTCACGCGCATTCTGCTCCCACCACCCTTCCATTGGATCCTCGTTCTCCAGGCCCGTTACGACGATTACGATAGGCACTTTGCTCTGGCATATGATATTTGAGAACAGATCGTAGTTCACTTTCAAGATATCCCGGAATCGAGACCCGCGGATGCAGTACACGAGGAGGCTGACGCCATGGCGGAGGTTGTAGATGAGTTCCTGCAAGTTGCGAAGAGCTGTATCACCGCGGACCTTTCCGTGGTCGCCTTCGTTCAGACCTGCGGTGTCCCAGAGGTGGTATCGCTCACTGTCGATGGTAACGAGGTACCCGCTACTCCCGAATGTGTACCCCATGGCTTGGTTGGAGACACCTGCGAGTGATTCGCCGGCGAGCATGTTGATAAGAGAGCTTTTGCCGGTGCCTGTCTCGCCGAAGATGACGACGCTGCGTGCGGTGTTGCCTCCGGTAGGGACTTGGATGATAGAGGTAGGCTGGGTGGTAGAAGAAGTGGTGGGAGCATGCGCAATCTGTCTGGAATTGGTCGTTGGATGAGATGGTGGAGGCGCAGATACTACAGTTCCCGCTTCAGGGTACCGCGCATTGGAGTACGCGGGTGGCCGGGATGTCGTAGATGGAGGTGTGTGAGAGAGACGGGTGTTGTCTTCGGTGTATTCGAGATCGTGGTCCCGCGCAGGATGGCCGTGTGCCCTGTTAAGATCCGGTATCCAGTCGTGTGCACGATGACTACATAGAAGAACGTACTGGTCATCGTTTCCTACGCCGCGTTGGACGTTTTGCCTAGTGTTCTCAGTAGGAACGTACACACGGTCATCCCAAGGATTTTTGTTCATTCTGTTGAACAACGTTAGTTGATTCGGTTCAGAGAGAAATATGGCTGGACGTACATGTATCAATCGATGCAATTCGAGTTATCGAAGTAGGATCCTGTGTCGATCGTATAAAGGAAACTATAGCTGACCTTTGGAGCTCTTTCCCCAAGTCATACACACCGCATCCAGGTTATAACCAGTAAGGCACGTTCAAAGGAGCCAACGCACATCAAGATAATGGAGCACCCATGCAGTGTTCCATTATATCAGCGCCACTTCCAGAATCACATACAGCACTGCTCGGCTGGGTATAGTTGGTGATTTGGCGTCAACTAAAGAACGTTTGTAGGTGAAGGGTAAGATAGGCTCTGTAAGGGAAAGATCTTCGCCTTTCAGAAGACAACGTTCTGGGGTAATGCGATCAAGGTGAAGGGATAGCTGTGAATGGTGCGAAGTGAAAACCAAGTATCGCGTGGGACACAGGTGGTATAAGTTTCCATCAGTGACTTCTTCAGAATCATCACAGACGTCTAGGATGAGCGCTTCAACGGAACAAAAAAAGTCTATATCGATGCTTTCAAGGAAGAAAAAGTCTTTCTCGACATGCAGAAGCAGGAAGGTAAAACCAAGTATCGCGTGGGACACAGGCGGTATAAGTTTCCATCAATGACTGCTTGAGAATCATCACAGGTGTCTAGGATGAGCGCTTCAACGGAACCGAAAAAGTCGATATCGATGCTTTCGAGGAAGAAAAATTTTTCTCGACAGGCAGAAGTACATAGGTATGCTTATCGACGGTGGCGTGTGGCTGCGGAATTGTGAAAGGCTGTTACAATGAGGATGACATGAGGAAGTAGTTGATGCTGTTCGGTAATTAACATCCTTCTAGCACTGGGACGTGACTACGGGGAGTGGAACAAAAGTTTTTCTCGGCATGCAAAAGCATGGTTGAGTAAATGTGAAGTGTTGTTACAATGAGGATGCGGAGGGCTGTCCATGCTGTCCAGTGACTAAGAGCCTTCTAGCGCTGGGACGTGATTGTGGAGGTGGGGAGTGCGGAATATATCTTTGGAGTGGCAAGGTTGCACCCAAGAAAGCTCTCAGGATAGGCCCTATTCCCCCTTTGCTGAAGGTGAGCATCCTTTAGGCGAACTTTCGAATATCTAATTGATGTAACAACAGACCATTCAATCCACCATGGCTACTGCTTTCAATGTAGTCGTCTTCGGCGAATCAGGAGCTGGGAAGAGCTCACTGATAAACATGATTTCCGAGTCCCCCAACCTCGCCCCCATTTCCAGCGACGCAAGGGGTTGCACCTTCAATAGCAGCCCGTACAATGTCACTCTTGCAGGAAAATTGTTCAAGTTGCATGATACAGCTGGTCTCGATGAGGGCGAGGGTGGCCGTGTACCGAAGTCAGACGCTATCGTCAAATTGTATAGCCTCATCAAGAGTCTCGATGCAGGTGTCAGTCTGCTCATCTTCTGCATGAGAGGCCCCCGAATCAAGGATGCTGCTCATAAGAACTGGCGCCTTTTCCATGAAATAATTTGCCAGAACCAGGTACCTATCGCCATCGCCATCACTGGGCTCGAGGCAGAAGAAGATATGGATGAGTGGTGGCCGAAGAACAAGGGGGCGTTCCAAGCATATGGGATGAATCCAGCTGGTGTAGCGTGCATCACTGCAACGCGAGGGAAGCGCAACAAGAATGGTTCGTACAAGTTCGACGATGAGTACGAGGAGTCGAAGCTGAAGGTGTGGAAGCTCATTCGGAGCCACCATCTCGAGCGACCATGGCGCGTCGCTCCCGTACAGTGGTTCCGCCAGATAGTGACGACTACATACGAGAGTCGCGGTTGGTGTAGAGATCCAAAGGAGGTTAAACAGGTTTCGACCGTCGCTGGGGAGGGAATTCAGCAGCTTGTTGCGAGATGTGAGATGTCGCAGGAGCAAGCTACGGATCTGGGGAAACTTCTAGCGAACGTGTAGGATGGCGGCACTATTACAAACGCTATAAACCCCTCCTGAACAGAGTAGATTAGTTCTTTGAACTTGGCTTACTATTATGGCAATACTTTGTATCGTGGCCTAATCAACAGCACTTCAGCTATTACTTACTAAATCTTACTTGCTTATAAGCAGCTTGATACTGTATATGTTTTGTATGCGTTCATTTTGATTCATTGAACAGTTACTCGATTTATTTGGTGATATTTGGCAGCAGCCTTCGCTTGCCGGCATATAAAGCCCCCTTGTCGACCTTTGCCGAAAGATCTGGCCCCAGTCTCCCACAGCTTTCTTGCGACTCAAAATAACTCTCCATCAAACGCGATAACCGATAACCATGGGAAGACGTCCAGGGGAACAGAAATGACAGCTGCGAATCGGATGTGATTATGAATGTTATTCATGGAAGTTACGGAATCCTCAAATATATAAAATGGACTTGAGTGGGAAGATTTGGTACGACTTCAAGTTTGGGCTATCATCGAAGTCAATTTTCTAGCGCCAGAAATATTTCTTGCAGCGGCGGACGCATCACGCACGAATTGGAAGCTATTACCTATTAGATCGTACTTGCTTAAAAACTTAGCTTGATACGCGCTTTGTATGGGTTCATTTTGAATCATTGAAATAGTTACTCAATTTATTTGGTAATATTTGGCAGCAGCCTCTGCTTGCCGACATATAAAGACTCCTCGTCGACCTTTGCCGAAAGATCTGGCCTTCAGTCTCCCACAGCTTGCTTGCGACTCAAAATAACTCTCCAGGGGAAGACGTCCAGGGGAACAGAAATGTCAGCTGCCAAGCAGATGAATTGATTATGAATAGTATTCACGGAAGCTATGGAATCCCTAAACATATAAAATGGTCTCGAGTGGGAAGATTTGAAACGACTCCAAGTTCGGGCTATCATCGAAGTCAATTTTTTGGCGCCAGAATTATTTCTCGCCGCGGTGGACGCATCACGCACGAATTGGACCCCTCTAGATCGTTGTGCAACCTCCCCCTTAGAGCCTTAATGTCTACACCACCCTCGATCGTACTTCCCGAATCTGTGACATTCTCCGGAAAAACCGCACTCGTCACAGGCGCAAACTCTGGTTTGGGATACGCCGCCTCTCTCCATCTCTTAGAGCGCGGTGTATCTACTCTCGTTTTGGCAACACGCTCGAATGCGAAGGGGGAAGAAACAAAAGCTCGGCTGCTTGCTGAACCCAGCCTTACGTCGCGACATGTACAAGCAAAAATCATGGCTTACGAGCTTGATCTTGCCTCGGAGGAGTCTGTGAAGTCGTTTGCTACTCGAGTTGCTGCGGATGTTCCGGCGCTTGACACAGTTATATTGAACGCCGCGGTGAATATGTTAAATTGGATGCCTACTCCGTCGGGGAGTGATATGGTTTTCCAAGTTAACTACGCGTCAACCGCGTTATTATCATTCCTTCTTCTACCGCTACTCCGAGATTCAGCACGCGAATCAAAATTCCCATCCCATCTTACGTTCGTCAGTTCTAGGATGTACGCCTATAGCCCACTCATATCCTCACCCATCCTCGGAGACGCGTCTATCTTTGAAAAAATAAATATTCCAAAGCAATCAAACATGAAGAGATATCACGACTCCAAACTTCTTCTTAACATGTGGGTTTGTGAGCTCGCGAAGCGCATAGAGCCATCTGAAATTGTGATCAACTGTCTATGTCCTGGGTTGGTCCAAACAAACATCGATTCTAGCCTCCCATTTTGGCTGAAGCCGATACTCGCGGCATGGAGGTACTGGAGTGGAAGGACTGCAGATTTGGCATCGTGGGGGATGATATATGCCGCTGGGCCTGCGGGGAGCGAGACGCATGGACGGATGCTGAGCGATAATGAACTTGTGACGTGAGTCTTTGTTTTTGGATTTTATGTTATAATCGTTATATGATTTTGTAGATATACGCCATTTCTTGGTGCACCTGAAGGTGAAGAAATGTCGCGTAAATTGTGGGAAGAGACTCTGGAATATTCGGAGCGTCTTCAGCCTGGTTCGGTACATGCGTCCAGGCTGAAGAAATAATGTGTGTATAGTGTGTACTATAATTTAATATTACATTTTCCGTATTCTAACGCCGGTTTATACTAACAGCTTTATTTCCCCGCAGTCCAAACTCGGTTGAATGTAGGTGGCTATGCATTTAAAGGTCTTAGTAAGCAAGTACATATAGCTATCTTCGATGCCAATACGTTGCAAACTTCACGATCATATCTTTACGTACCCCTCATTCTCCCTAGTTTGCGTTACCCCGGGCCTTGAACTGTCTAATGATTGACATACTTTCCCCGTACCATCGATTCACTTATGTTCGCCCTGGCAGTGACCCAGCCAGTTAGGGCTCTAATTGATGTCGATGATCCTGCGACCTCAAAATCCGTGAAGCTTCGACGAGACGCAACCGACGTTCTTAGCACCTGTCCGAATGATATTTGGATTGTGGCAAACCGAGTTTCTTGATATTTATTTCTTTTATCTCTGACAATCTGCCAACTCATTAGCTAGCGATTTACACTAGATAACTTTTCGAACATTTCCTAAACATCCGTCTTTTAGTATTCTCGTGCCGGAGAAACTCTGATCACTCCAAAAGCGCCGGGTGCACTCACTGGTTGTTCTACAACATTCGATGGCTGTCCAGAGCGTACCTGCTTCAGCGTAAGCGTGACACAGGTGAGAATGCGTTCTACATGCCCAGGCGGTTTCAAGTGACGTCATTTATGGGTCACTACATGACGCTACAGCATCATCTTTCCTCCCATTCTCATCGCCGCCTACAGAGTGCTCAGATTTGATCCCATTATCGCCTTATTAGGCTCACATTGGACCGGATACTAGACGAATGTCCAATTGTAATATACGCTGAACTTGCTCAATTGGGCCTGTCGCAGATTGTCGGCGGTCATTCATTGCATCACCTTCTATACATGTGCGACAAAATGATTTCCGGCTCTCTCATTCTCTCTTCTTCCCTCTCTGTACTTTCCTGGATATCGAACTCATTCGGAAAGCAATCCGAGTATGCAAATCTTGACATACACAGTAGGTAGAATAGCATTCATCTCCGCAAACGTGTACTCAGTGTTCGTCCTTTAGCTTCACCGATAACTTGAAGCAATTCGGCCTTAGTATTCAATCATCTTTCAGGCAACAGTTTCCCCGGTCAATATTATATCTTTTGAAATGAGTTCCACTTCCTCTGAGTCGCGAGGTAGATATATATTTTCTACCCAGCAACGAACAAAATTGAACGAGAAATGAAGACTACAGATTTCCGAGTATCGTTCTGCCTCCTCTGCCTAGGTTCCCCGAGTCGTTCTCGAGAACTTCACCGCACACGAAACGATCTAGGGATGACCCATTCACCGCGTCTTCCTTGCGGTTTCACTCTCGCGTCTCCTTCGACGACAGTCGCCCAAGCGTGGATGAGCACGACCGTGATTCTACTCCTGAACTTTCTCATAGCCGCGCATCTTCAGTAATAAGCTACCACGAGGACACAATAGAAGACTCGGACTCGGACTACGAATATGGCAGCCCGTCATCGAACCCGGGACTCACGCTACCAGGGATCGCGACTATCGGGAGAGCGCGTAGCTCCTCGCCAGTTCATTTGCGACCGATGAAAATGCGGAATAATAGTGACCCGGATCGATGCAGGTCTTTAGGTCTGCATAATGCCCAGGCAGAGATGAATATGAGAAGGCGCTCGAACTCTGGATGCGGAAAACAGCCAGCGAAGAAGAAGAAAGTAAAGTACCACGAATGCGAAATTTGTCACAAACTCTTCCCTCGGTGCGTCTAATGACTTGATACCATCCTTTTATTCTGACAGCATTTACAGCCCCAGTGGCTTACGAACACACATGAATATTCACACCAATGAGAAACGTAGGTCTTGCTCGCCTTACGACAATTCGATAGCTAATTTTCCTCGTAGCTTATGCCTGCAGCTTCCCTGGCTGCACGAAAACGTTCAGCGTCGTATCTAATGCCAAACGACATGAACGTACACATGGAGTTGGCTTATCGCCTTCCGACCAACCCCCCGAGCTTCCATATGTGGTAGATTTCAGCGCACCCGTAGTACCCCCATCCTCAGTAGCGCATGGACCAAAAGAGCCTCTCAACCTTCGTTGGATGCCTCCTGGTGTCGATACACGCCGTGGTCGATTCCAGCAGATGTCGGAATCCCCTCCTAATGGCATCGAAATTTCCAAGTATGCATGTTTGCGTTCTTTCGATTCTTCTCCCGCTAATTGATTTCTTCAAAAAGTTCTCCGCTGGATAGCTTCGCCCCCGACCAAGCGCTGCCTACTGCCGCCGTTCCGGCTTAGGTTCTCTCTCGAAACACTCGAAGCACTCCAGACGTGAACGAAGCACTCGAAGCACCAGCTCACCTGCGAAGATGCCTCTCTGAACTCCACAAATGTGACGCCACTATGCACACTTTCTCAAGCACTGGCTCATCCATGACGACATCATCACGCCGATAATCTGGCAGTGCCCTCCTGTCGCAACTATATCATCGCTATACACGACCCACGATGAACACTATATTATTATTATACAGGCTCTCTGGTGTCTGCCAAATTTATTCTAGACCGTCTTCCAGAACACATACTTATCATTTCATACCTCACGCGCAGCGAGTAAATAGGGTTTACGGCTTGAATTGTTGATTTAAAAGGGGACTTTCTTTTTACATAAAATCTTCTGTACCACTACACAATATCTTTTTCGGTTTTCTTGATACTTTCTGGGCTTGGGTTGGGGATATAAAGAGCCAATGGATGTTTGGCGTAATGGATACATTCGTTGCATAGGCTCGGAGCATATAGTTGGAGCTACGTACTTAGTATCATAAATCAACATCATTTGCGCATGCAGCTCCAGCAAGGATCTTTGTTGACCCATTATGAGCAAGAATCTTCGTTGAACTATTATGACAGGTTACTTAGTTGAATTGAAATAGTGGAATGTGATGATTCGTTATGACTAGGCCGTGACGAAATCTACACAGCTCTCGTATGTCTGCTTGTTAAATGCGTACCACCACCATTGAATTGCACAGGCACCTGCTTTGGTGCATTGTGTCCCGAGATCAGGAATAGTAGCACTAAAATCGGCTGAAAGAAGGCATATCAGAAAGTTCGACGCTCACGAGTAAGATGAAAACAACATACTTTCGTTCTTTACCCAATCAGCAGGACCGAGCGAGTTGTTGGTGTAGACTGGCCAGTAAAACAGAGGCTTCCCTATGGGGGTTTGGGTAGCGAGATTAACCTGTAAATAATTTAACCTGCGATCAATTGAACAACACAATGGAGAAGCGTACCACAGAGACATTCTGATGAGCAGTTGTAAGCGTCAGAAATCGTCACAACGGTTCACGAGAATAGGCACAACTTACAGCAGTACCAGTGTGATGAGCCTCAATGTCTACATGGAAATTAACGACAGTTCCGGGTTTGTAGACTTTGACATTGCTGGCGTTGTCACTGAACTATAAAGCTTATTATTCAGCCAGAGATGAACGTAAAATGGAACAACTTTCGCACCTGATATCCCCTGCAGAAGAAAAGATGGCAGGTGTTTGCATTGTACGTCGTATCGGTTTTCAGGGCGGCATTCTCGATCTGCACATGACGCTGTTAATTGCGCGTTTCAATCGTCATTCACAGATATCGTTGACGTACTGGGCCATACTTGTCTGATAAGCTGTACATGAGCATAGAAGGCGTGGAGTGGGATGGATGATATTTTACCTGATGTTAGAACTTTAATGGCGCCCGTCCCACAGGCTGCTTGAGAGGCCGTGCCGTACTGTTGGAAGGGAGATTAGATAACTGTGTATATATAGGATCAGGGAGGGCTTTTACGTTGGTGCGCGGGGTTGGTGTAGTAACCGCGCCATGACCGAAAGCTTGCGGAAGAGCTGCGACTAGAAAAAAAGCCAAGAGCTGTACACTGAGCATTGTGAGAACAGAGAATAATTGGTAGGGAGTAGGATTTCTTGACAGTTTTCCTCATTAGAACGTATTCAATTTATACAGAGCCAAAAGCCATAAAAACATGACTTCCGGCATGCTTCTATTTCACGGAACTGAAGTTGTTAAGCCAGAGCGGCCCGGCGAGAGTGTCTAAAAGCCAACTTGTGCAAGAGAGTTGATTACAGGCGGGCCGTTCGGAAAATCGAGTATTGACTTCATAAGTCTAGCGCTTTGATATCGGTGATTTTTCGCGTTGACTGGCCATAGCAGCAGGCTGTTGGAAGGACGGCAACCACTGTTCAAACATGCCGGGTCTCCGGACTAGACGCTGGAACATTATCCTAAGATCAGAAGACGACGACATAGATCATTGGAGCAGCTGCGAAGTTGTTTGTAACGGCCAGAGGCGGTCCATATTGAATCCGGGCATGAGCCATGGGTTGAGTCCGGGGCAGTGTAAGATCGGGAGAAACTAAACGTAGAATCACCTTGACTGACATATGAAGTTGTTTGAGTAAACTGGAGTTCTCTCAACTCATAAGGCAAGGCGTATGAATATTGGACTTGCGTACGTAATGGAGCGAGTTTGATTTGGGTAAACGCTGCACTTATATATCTCTGTAATGTTTTCCTTCGGCGTTAAAGCCAAATAATTCAAGCGGGCCGTCAGCCGTTCGTACACTTCAATAAACAGAGTCTTGTTATTGGTATCTTATGGGTATCATGTTTATGATCGCATTTTGTAGACTATGCAGTGGAGAAATCCACGCAGCTCGCGTATGTCTGCCCGTTGAAACCAAACCACCACCACTGAATTGCACATGCACCTGGTTCAGCACATCGGTCTCCGAGATCAGGAATGGTAACGCTAAAATCAGCTAAAAGGAAGACTCTGTTAAGCTTAGGAAAACAAATAATGCAAGAGCTACGAACTCTCGTTCTTGACATAATCAGCGGGTGCGAGCGACGTGTCTGTGTAGATTGGCCAGTTGAAGAGAGGTTGACCGACAAGAGTTTGCGTAGCGAGGTCGACCTAAGAAATAATCAATTATTGGAATATCTACGATGAGAACGAAGAAACATACGACAGAGACGTTCTAATGAGCATAAAACACGTCAGAGGAGCGTTATAGGTAAACAACACAATAGGAATAAGCTCACAGCAGTTCCAGTGTGGCGAACCTCGATTTCGACATTGAAATCAACCACAGTTCCAGCTGGGAAGACATTGGCGTTTTCGGCGTTGTCACTGAGCTGATGTGGAAAAGTATTAAGCAAGCGAATGCTACGTGAATTGTCAGCTGCCGTACCTGATAACCCCTGCAGAAGAAGAGGTTGCATGCATCCGGGTTGAAAGAAGAATCGATTTTCTTGACCGCATTTTCAATCTAGAAATGATGGCGTGAGTTGTATTCCAAACCGTTATAGACATTATATATACTGGTCCAAACTTGTCTATGTTTTTATGAGCTTCCATGTCTGGAATAAGATACTAGAGAAGACTTTACCTGATTGCAGATACGCAGTGGCGCCAGTTCCACATGCTGCTTCGGAAGCTGCACCAAACTATCCAATCATACAGTAGTGAGTATATGCTTAGACAGATTGATAAATATCTTACAGTGCGAGGGGTAGGTGAAGTTACGACACCGTGTGCCATAACTTGAGAGCTAGCGGCGACAAGGGCAAGAGACAAGAGTGGTAAGTTGAACATCGTTGTGAGAGGATATTAACTGGGCTTCCCAACCAATTGCTGTCGAAATGTACTGAATTTATAGAAAAGAAAAAGCTTCACATATAGTAGTGGGTGCCGGACAATTCAACGCTTTGTAAAGCAGTCGCGTTGATGTCGGTAATTTTTCGCGTTGACTATTAATAGTTTCAGTAACAGACTGCTCGAAATAACGCACAGAATCGCTCATAATCATCTTCGACGTCCGGATAAAGATTGATAACCATTCATCATAAGATCTCATGACGGTGACATAATTAGAGGTTTTACTAGGTGCGTTGCTGGCGACCAACCACACTGCATCCCGAGGACGAAATCCGCGATGAAAGAGCGACCGCTGCCTCAGTGCCATGTGGGACGATACTGCATAAAGAATGTTATTCCCTCCTGCTAAATATTTTATGAGACATCGGAACGATAAGTAGGACGTTGAACTGACGGATTCATGAAAGAGAAGCGAGAGAAATCTCCTCATAGCCTCGGACTTTAATTTTTGTCATTCATGGCTACATTTATTTACTGAAGATGGGTTTGCCAAGCACTAGGACCGGAGATAGCCGAATTCGAGTCATGCGTCGATTAGATCAATATTTCGGAAATTGTAATCTGGCACCCTTAATCGCAAACCACCATGTCGACCGCTGACGAGAAGTACGAGCTCATTACTCGCAGATTGCAGGAAGTGTTAGGGGGAGACACCATAAAAGCGATTCTCGATGAAGGACGGTCGCCAAAATGCTACTGGGGTACGCATACGCCCATGTACAGGATCACTCGCAAGTGCTAACCTTTGGTATTTATAGGAACTGCTCCTACTGGACGACGTACGCGGTGATTAACCCTATTCTTTTCTAACTCTTTTAAACGACATACACAGCTCACATCGGCTACTTTGTCCCGTTGACCAAAATCGCAGACTTTCTGCATGCTGATGTCGAGGTATGTTCACAGTTTCGGCGTTTAAATGCCTCTCTGACTCGATCTGAATCATGATAGGTCATTATTCTGCTTGCAGGCGCGCATATGTTGAACTTCTATATTCCAAACGCTGACGGTGCATTCAGATGTCCACGCTTTCCTTGACAACCTGAAAGCACCTCTTGAGCTCGTGACGCACCGTGCAAATTACTACGAACACCTTCTCAAGGCCGTGTTTACATCTCTTGGTATCCCAATATCCAAATTACGCTTTGTATTAGGATCAACCTACCAACTCTCGAAGGAGTATAACCTCGACAATTACAAGCTCTGTGTCACGGTCACCGAGCACGATGCGAAGAAGGCAGGGGCAGAGGTCGTGAAGCAGGTAGAGAGCCCTCTATTGAGTGGCCTTCTTTACCCTGGTCTTCAAGCCTTGGATGAGGAGTACCTAGGTGTTGATATGCAGTTTGGTGGTGTGGACCAGGTGCACACTTCAGTTCTCTTCACGTAGACGCATCCTTATCCAGTCCTCAGCGTAAAATCTTCACCTTCGCCGAACATTACCTCCCTAAACTTGGATACGCCAAACGTGCCCATCTTATGAACTCCATGGTTCCCGGTCTTGCAGGAGGAAAGATGTCTTCATCCGATCCCGACTCCAAAATAGACTTCCTTGACACGCCTGAGGCTGTCAGGAGAAAGATCAAGAAGGCCTTCTGTGAGGAGGGTAATGCTGAAGAGAATGGCGTTCTTTCGTTTGCGGAAGCTGTGCTCATCCCTATCAACCAACTAAGACACGAACGTCAGAAGGGCGATGCACTATTGGAAGCTGGACTTGGCGATCAGAAACCGTTCGTATCCGATGGTGCACCTGAAGGAACGGTGTTTACCATCGAGCGTGAAGAGAAGTTTGGAGGCTCAACGCATTACCAGAGCTTTGCTGATATGAAGGCGGACTTTATCTCTAAGGCTCTTCATCCCAAGGACTTAAAAACGTCTGTGGCGAACGGCATCATCCGTCTACTCGAGCCGATACAACAACAGTTCAAGACGAGTGAGGAGTGGCAGAAGGAGGAGAAGCTTGCATACCCCGATCCTAATGCAAAGGATAAGAAAAAGAAGAAGGTGAAGTTAGCTCTAACGTGTTATGGGGCAACGGCTGATCAAAACATGGTTCTGCAGGAGAAAGTTTACCACCCTCCTCCTCCCGGTAAAGGAAAGAATGCGGCGCCTTCTGCACCATCAGGAGATGTCCCAGTAGTTGCACCTGGACCTGAGGTAGTCCACGCAGCGACTGAGCTAGCCAAACAACAACCGGAAACTCCAGCATCGTAACATTTAACATTTTAGATAGAGTCAGGGGAAAGCGTATAAAAGATGTGCATCCGTTTTGGAATGTACTGTATCATATAAAATTATAGAGATGCGGGGGTGTGATTCGTGTAGGATCTAATGGATCTAGATACATTATCGTCGTAGGCCAGAAACCAGGAGACTTCCTTCCATGACAAGTCATGAGGTGAAAAGTAAAAATGAAAGATGCTGTATGGTAAAGGTAGTCTGTGGAGCTCATCGGCCCTCGCGTGCGCGGCTGGTCTTCGTGTCGATACGAACATACTCGGCATCCTCGCCTTGACCGGCCGTATCTTTCTTGACACCCATGTAAGCCTCACCGAGAATCTGGAGGGCGACTGCGCGCAACTGAGCTTTCTCGCGGGTGATGTTGGCGTCAGTGAGGACCCGATCGCAGGTCTCACGAAGAACGGACTCGACTTCGAGTTTTGTACCCTAAACGACGAATGAGCGAAGATATATAGTTAGATGTAAATTATATGCGCACTTTGAAAAGTGCCTGCAATCCTTTCTCCGCTGCTTGCTCCTCCAGTTTCTGTTTCTCCTCTGGACTCAGATTTCCGGCCTTCTCTGCAGCTTGGATCTGATCGAAGACAGACTTGAGTTCAATGGCAGCCCTGAGTGTTGATACCCTGTAGTAGGTCTAGAATCAATATCGATTTGGATAACGACAATGGATGAATACTGACGTCTCGCTGAATACATGGTACTTCCCCTGGACGTTGTGTAGCCATCCTCCGACGCCAAACAATGTCCGATCTGTGGCGAGGTGATGTTTCGCCTTGGAAACATATACAAATCCAATAGCCTGCAGAAGTTCAACGCCATATGATTCCCGCTTGAGTTCCCTGAAAAACCAGCCTAGGTATATAAAAACACCGTTATGGGAGATTTGATCGACGTACTCTGCTTCTAATTCACAGATTGTTTTCCAACTTTGCGACACATCGGGATCGTTAGGACCTGTTGCTGATTCGGTGAAGATACCCAGCTTCCGTTCGAGGTTCTCCACCAGCTTTTTGACCCGTTCTTCGCGTACTGCTGCCTTCTATGTTCATTACGCATGTCAGCATACCACCAAATCACGATGAACAGTATGAACCTCTGCAGCCTTTTGTTTATCTTTCTCTGCTTTTACTCTCTCCTTCTCCTCCTTCTTCGCTTTCTCCTCCGGCGTCAAGATCTCTCTCCCTTTCGCATCCCGCAGCCTATTGCCCTGAACCTCTGCCTCCACTTCTTCAGCGTCCTCTGCTTCCTGTAGTGCAGACTTCATGTCGCGTGCAAGACTGATGGTGCCGATGATGGGCGTAAATCGATCTCCGCCGAATATCGCCCCAAAGACCTCCTCTGGATCGACGTATCCACCTTCTGGCGCGCTTTCCTTTGGTCCGAATTCGTTGTATTTCCGTCTAAGGTCGTCATCAGAGAGAGTTTGATACGCAATTGCAATCTCTTTGAACCGCTCCTCGGCGTGCGGGTCGTCTGGGTTTTTGTCAGGATGGTGTTTGATCGCCATTCGGCCTGTACAGATGGTTCTTTAGCATTTTGTAAGACAACCTAACTATGTAGTGAGAACTTACGATATGCTTTCTTCACTTCATCAGTCGTAGCCGTAACGGAGACACCTAGTATGTCATAATATCCAGTTTCCAGAGGGCGTTCCTGTGTTCCGATTTTCCTGCCTTTCCGTGGTTGAGCTTGGCTCGATGTTGGCTTATGACCTGCGCTATTAGAGCTGTTTGGGTTGGGCCTTGGCGTTGAGCCATTGGCAATACTTGAAGACGGAATCTGTCCAGGATAGAAAGCATGGGAGATGATCGTATGACAAGCAAAACATTGAACTTGTAGCAGCGTTCCCTGACGTGGTTGCGGATTAGGCACAGGAAACTCGAGGGGGACATTGCAGTTTGTATTAGAGCATGATGTCGCGATGTGGGGTATTATAGGCCTGGAGGGTAGGACAGGATACGATGAGCTCATGGTGGTTGAAGAGAAACAGCTATAGCGGTGCTGTTTTGGAAGACGCGGGTCTAATGCCGTAGCACGTGAAGAGCGTGATAAGATAAGATAACGCAAGTCAAGCACGGCCTGAAGTGCAGAGCATACCCAGCCCGAGTACACAAAGATGACAAGTACACGCACGTAGAGACTTAGGTACAATTTCAAAGCATAATTATAATTAAATACTCCTCCTAACTCTCCCATCTTCAGCTTCCAACCATTGCTATTACAACTTCCGCCTCTTGCGGGCGGATTCTGATGAGGAAACAGCACAATAAGCATCTACGGGATTGAAATGCTTCTGGAAATGCGCCACAAAATTCTCCGGTGGAAATCGGCTGTCACAGGTATCCCAAAGGCAGACTTGATGAAGGGCATGAGTACTTGTATCAATGCCATGGTAATTTCTGAGATGTTGCATTGCCTTTTTTCTATCACAAGGCATCATGCGCGGATTAGGACACGGCATTCTCCATCGGCATGGGATTTGCATCATCAAAGGAGAATACCCTAGGAATGGGGATAGTGAATCATACTTTGACGATGTAATGACTTCGAATTTGCGCTTTCCATCCATCCTAGAGAATTTGCTGATAGGGCTATGGAGGTTTGAAGGTGTTTTAAGGCGATAGTTTCTACAAAATGATGGGGTTAGACATCATTCACTAGCACTAGATCTCTAAATATACATACTCCGGAGGGCTGAGAGGAGCGACCGGCGACGAGCATAGATGTCGATCAGGATATGGAGTGACACTGGATTTATCAACGTTAATATCGAAAGGGTGGCTAAGATAAGCGCGATATAATCACAGAGACGGTCTTATTATAAAATTATTGTGTAGTGGTTTATCGGGAGACGATCCTGTCAACGAGAAACTCGGCCTTTGATCCCTCTTGGGGAGCGGGGCCTGTATTCCAAATGAATTTAACTGGTTGATTATGGGAGCACGCCTGATTTGACGAGCACTCTTAAGTTCGAACAGCTCTAAATTCGGTTCTGCGTGAGGTGTTGCGCTCATAAATATCTCTTTGAATTCAGCCATTTCTTCGGGAGTCCAGGCAGATTCGAAAGGCAGAGCAGATAGTGGATGATATTCCATGCTCATAAGAAGTTGACAGTTTGCTTCATATTGAGATCGCGGGTCGATACAATGATCAGAAGGCGTCGCGCCACCTGGGTGGACCATGGTGACGATGAATAAATGATACTAGCGCGGGGCAATTATTCTTGACTATGCGGACTGCAATACTGTTTAAATGCATCAATATTTAGACATAGCCCTTTGCTATATCTTGTCCCTATGCGTAAAGGAAAGTCAACAATGGCTGTCCTGGACTTGATAATAATACGGTCGCCAGCATAATCAGTGGTGGCACCCTTTGTGTTCGTATCTTTGTCATGCTTCGATACGGGGATGGTTATGAGGGCCGGGCAGTTTGTTAAGTTGGAACCTTGTAGGTTGAGAATGGTTTAAGAGGATACTGCACTACTTCCATTGAATTTTTGACATCACTAGACCAGAAACTGTCGAAGTTCGCTTGAACTTAATACGTCGCTAGCAGAATAATTGTTCCTGTTGTTTTGGTCGGGTATAGGCTTCTTGGTTAAATATTAAAGCCTCAGAAATAAAGAGACACGTATAAGTAAAGAAAGGGACCAGAAAGAGCGAGAAAGAAAGCTCCGAGGAGAGCAGACTCTCTGACTCTGAGTAGTCAGATCAAATTCACGTGACTTTCAGATTTTTGCGGTGCCGCCGTTGAGCACAACGCCGAAAACGCCTTGCTCACCGACTACCACGACGACCTCCAATCATGACGGATAACCCGTATCTTGCACACAGAAAACCTCATGAACGCGGTGTAGGCTCGTCAAAGTCGAATCCCACCGAAAAGGAGCCATTATATGGCTTTCTACCACGAAAAGTTACGGGTGCGCAAGCGCGGACAGCACTGGTATGATCTACGTTCAAAGTATCTACTTTTTCATTTCTTACCTTTACAAATCTCTAGGAACATGATACAAATCCGTTCACGAAACAGCCACACTCGAAGCAGTACAAAACCATCCTGGAAGCCCGCAAGAAACTACCGGTATATGCACAGATGGACGAGTTTCTGAAAATAGTACGTTGTGTGCTGGTTCTATGACTAGAGGAGGGGTTGAGCTCTGCTATCTTTAGGCACAGGCTGCCTCTCCTCGTCGTACCAACCTCTTCTCTCGAAACGATTAGGCTAATAATGTCTTGGCCAGTTTTCAGAACATCAGGTTATCGTCATGGTCGGAGAGACAGGATCTGGAAAGACCACGCAGTGCGTACTCATTCTTGAATCGATGGTTCAATGCTAACGACTCTGTAGGATCCCCCAATTTGTGGCATACTCGGATTTGCCGCATACAAAAGGCAAAATGGTAGCGTGTACACAACCCAGACGAGTCGCTGCCATGTCCGTGGCGAAGCGTGTGGCAGACGAGATGGATGGTGCGTTAAAACTGCGCGCACACACTGACTTAATGCTGACGTTTATGTAGTCCAACTCGGTCGTCAGGTCGGATACTCGATCCGTTTTGAAGACATGACAGAGCCTGGAACCACCTTCCTCAAATACATGACCGACGGTATGCTTTTGCGTGAAGCCATGAATGACCCGACCCTCGAACGCTACTCCACCATTATCCTCGACGAAGCCCACGAACGTACGCTCGCAACCGATATCCTCATGGGTCTGCTCAAAAACATTGCCAAGAAGCGCACCGACCTCAAAATCATTGTCATGTCCGCGACACTCGACGCGCTCAAGTTTCAGAAGTACTTTAGCCTCCGGTCAGATGTTGCAGCGCCGTTGTTCAAGGTGCCTGGTCGTACGCATCCTGTCGAGGTGTTCTACACACAGGAGCCAGAGCCTGACTACGTCGAGGCTGCGATCCGAACGGTGCTCATGATCCACCGTGCGGAGGATTCGGGAGATATCTTGCTCTTCCTCACTGGAGAGGAAGAGATCGAAGATGCGTGCAAAAAGATCAAGCTGGAGGCCGATGACCTCCTCAACCAGGATCCAGATTCTGTTGGACCGCTCGTTTGTATACCCCTCTACTCCTCCCTTCCGCCACAACAACAGCAGCGCATATTCGACGCCGCACCGGGACCGCGTACACCAGATGGTCCTCCTGGTCGCAAAGTCGTCGTGTCAACGAATATTGCTGAAACTTCGCTCACGATCGACGGTATCGTGTACGTCGTCGATCCTGGTTTCTCGAAGCAGAAGGTGTATAACCCGCGGATACGCGTCGAGAGTTTGCTGGTGAGCCCGATATCGAAGGCATCGGCGCAGCAGAGAGCAGGACGTGCAGGACGTACAAGACCTGGCAAATGTTTCCGGTTGTATACGGAAAAGGACTTCATGAATGAGCTAGAGGAGCAGACACATCCGGAGATTCTGAGGAGTAATTTAAGTAATACTGTTCTAGAATTGGTTAAACTGGGTATCAAGGTCAGCATTCAAGCTTGTTTTCCTTGCTGACGGTTGGACACTAATATCTTTTTGGTATTAGGATCTCGTCCGCTTCGACTATGTCGATGCACCAGCACCAGAAACGCTAATGCGTGCACTGGAGTTGCTCAACTATCTTGCAGCCCTTGATGATGATGGCAACCTCACTCCACTCGGTGCTATCATGGCTGAATTCCCTCTTGATCCTCAGGTACGTCGCTTGCTTTTCTTTCATAGGATGGAAGAAGTACAGAACATAACGCCACTCTCTTTAGCTGGCAAAGATGCTGATTATCAGTCCTGAATTCAAATGCAGCAATGAGATGTTGACGATCACTGCTATGATGTCAGGTACGCTTTCTTACCCTTAACGGACCGATGCTTTCATGGTGCAGACGCTTATGCCTTTCTGATAGTACCTAATGTGTGGTTACGTCCCAATAACCAACGGAGGGAGGCTGACGCTGCGAAAGCGCTTCTCACTGTTCCGGATGGTGATCATTTGACTCTCTTGAATGTTTACAACCAATATGTGCAAAGTACGTCTCTTATTAAGTATTCCCTAGATTAGATAGTTTAAGACTTCTTCCTTTAGACCAGTACGACAAGAACTGGACTTGGCAACACTACTTATCCCAGCGTGCCTTGCAGCAAGCTGATAATGTCCGCGCCCAATTACAACGTAACATGGAGCGTTTCGACATCGACCTCATCTCGCTCTCTGACGAGAAGAAGCTATACCAGAACATTAGACAAACTCTGGTGTGCGGTTTCTTCATGCAGGTTGCGCACAAGGAGGGTGATAAGGGCAACTATCTCACCGTCAAGGATAATCAGGTGTGTTTCTATCGGTTAGTGTGCTTCTCATGTAGCTGACACGACGTTCAGGTTGTTGCTCTGCACCCGTCTTGTGGTCTGGACACCCAGCCAGAGTGGGTCATCTTCAACGAGTTCGTCCTGACCACGCGCCCGTACATTCGTACTGTTTCGGAGGTTCGCCCTGAATGGTAAGCTTCTTTCCCCACTCTACTTCATACGCGAGCTTGCAACTCACACCCGCTTCTCCCAATCCGTGTAGGCTCATTGAATTTGCAGGGAATTACTTTGATCTGAGCAGCTTCCCCGACGGGGAGACCAAGCGTGCATTGCAAAGAGTGGTAAACAAAAAGGCGGGGAAGACAGGAAGGAATGATGGAGGTGCTGATATGCGGGATAGCAAGAAGCGGAAGAAAAATAAGACGTGATCTAAGAGTCTACCTCCTGTGTACTATCTGGCTGGACCTGTCTCTCATAGGTCGGCTTTCTTTTTTCCGTTCATCGTGGAGGCTTATTTCTATTCGCTTTACCTCACATTCATAGATAGATTATTTGTATTTTGGTCACTAGATATGAAACAGGGTGCCCTTCGTATGACGTCAATGACTTAACATAGTATCCTCTTCTAGCCATCGGCAATCATACTTCGGCCACCATCTCAAAACCAACTCGATGGGCTCGTTAAATTTCTGGTCACATTACTGTACTGACTCCCAAATGAAATGATCTCTGAAACATCTGCCTTGCATGACGTTACATATCTCGGCTATTGAGGGCTGCATACTTGTGCGGCATGTAGATGAGTTTACATTAACCCCACGACCATGTGCGATGCTACTTCTTGGAAGGACTTGGTTGATTGTATTTGGAGAAGAGACATCGATGATTCTGGGTCCATATCCTCCCTGTCGAGTTGCGTCGTGTTCTTACTAACAAGAAATTTTAGACTTGATATACTTCATCATTAGATGTGTAAGTAATTCATGTTCCAGCAGTTCAAATCCTTCAGTAATGATTCTGACTGAAAGCTCTTATTCGTCTTCAGCTGTTGAAGTCTGACTCTGAGTGAGAAGGACTGTTGTTTGGCAATCGCTTGTTTGCCTCGCAGTGTTTTGACCTCGTTTGACCCTGGCCTGTGAAGTTCAGCATCTCCGCTTTGCTTCGTTGTTCGCTGGTGTTCGCCCCACACCCATATGCATCATGCTTCTTCCGGCTTGGATCAGTAAATAATAGATAATCAGCGATAACCCCGCCTCCAGAGAAATCTAACGATACCCGATGCCCATTTGCATTCTCCGATGATCAAGGGCCCTTTTTCTCAAGGAAGAAGGCTTCACTGCGAAGTGGAGTTGCAGCACATTCAGCCGCTAAAACTTCTCGTACGGATATAGCTCCTTTACCCAGACAACTACATAAAGTCAGAAGCTCGGGCGATTACCTTGCTTCCATCTTCTTCTATATCTTAATCGTCAACGATGTCTTCCGAAGAAGCTATCAACGAAAAGGCTCATATTCGTGAACGAGAAGAAAAGCCTAGGCCTGACGAGGAGCGACAAGAGCACCACTCAAATTTTGTAAACAATTTTCAGGCGAGGTAAGCTCATCCTTTTTTTGTTTTTTTTTTGTTTCTTACACACGCTTCAGAATCCAGAATCCTCTGTATGGAATATCCAGAGAGGATCTCCTCAAACAAGTAGAGGAATTTACTCGCGCACACGGTATGGAAGAAAAGACGGAGCTTTTCAAGAAGGGTGCACTTCTCGCTCAAAGTCCAGCCGCATTCGAGGAAATACCAGAGCTGACCGAAGAAGATAGGGTTACGATTCGTCGTGAAACCACACGTTCGTCATCACTTCCATCTTATAATATATACCATAAGCATGTTAACTTGTTACCTTTTTTATTTTATTTTTACAGATAAGTGGACACAGCCTCGAGCATTGTACTGGACAGTCATTATTTGTAGTTTAGCAGCAGCCGTGCAGTGGGTAACTCTAGCATTGATTCATTTTCAGTTTGTTAAATTATTACAGGGGTTGGGATCAGACTGGTTCTAACGGTGCCAACTTGTTGTTTCCACAAGAGTTTGGCCTCACCTCCGAAGCAGGTAATCCAAACGCAGAAAAGAATGAGTGGATAGTCGGGATAATTAATGCGGGGTAAGCTACGTTCTTCTTTGGCCCTTCAATATTAACTGATATTCCGTAGACCGTATCTTGCTTCGTGCTTCGTCGGTTGTTGGCTTACTGATCCCTTAAATCATTACCTGGGCCGTCGCGGTACACTCTTTTTCTGTGGAATATTTTGTATCTTTAGTGTCATCGGACAAGCTCTTGCACAGACATGGGAACAACTTTTCGTGAGTTTCACTTTGGCTTACTAGTTACTTTGATTGACGGATACACCATGACAGGTCTGCCGTTTACTTCTTGGTCTTGGTATGGGTCCTAAAGCGACGACATCTCCTGTGTTTGCCGCAGAGAATGTCCCAGCTAATATCCGTGGGGGCTTGGTGATGTCCTGGCAGTTGTGGGTGAGTAATATTCTTCTTTCTCCCATGCTTTTCGTCTTGATGACCAAGCGTAGACTGCGTTTGGAATTTTGTTGGGCTCCTCAGCAAATCTTGCTCTTCAAGGTACTGGAAAGATTGCGTGGCGTCTTGAGCTAGGCTCCGCGTTTTTACCCGCTGTCCCATTGACCATTGGTATTTTCTTTTGCCCTGGTAAATCTTATGTTCGTTATAATGGTTGCAATCGATATTTACCTATTTTTAGAATCTCCCCGTTGGTTAATGAAGAAAGGAAGATACAACAAGGCCTTCAGGTCTTTTGTTCGCCTACGTAACAGCGAACTCCAAGCTGCGCGCGACATGTTCTACGTTCATCGTCAATTGGTTGAAGAGTTTGCCGTTTTGCGCGGATCAACTTACGTCTCTCGATTTGTCGAGCTTTTCACTATTCCCCGAGTCCGTCGAGCCACACTTGCTAGCTGGGTTGTCATGCTCGCGCAGCAAATGTGCGGAATTAACGCTATCGCCTTTTACTCTTCGACAATCTTCTTTAACGCTGGATACTCGACGAGAGATGCACTTCTTGCATCCTGGGGGTTTGGTATGGTGAATTGGTTGTTCGCGTTCCCGGCTGTTTGGGTGAGCGGACCACCATCACAAACACGCAAATGGAAGTATCTAATCCTGTTTTTTATACAGACTATCGACACCTTTGGTCGCCGAAACCTGCTCCTGTTCACATTCCCTAACATGGCGTGGACACTACTCGCTACTGGATTCTGCTTCTACATCCCTGAAAGCAATGCTGCGCGAGTTCCGCTCATCGCGCTGTTCATTTTCCTTTTTGCTGGTAAGTGCCGAGTAGTATACATGGACTCGTTCTAATTTAAGGTGGTCTTTCAGCATTCTACTCGCCTGGGGAAGGGCCTGTACCATTTACCTATTCTGCCGAGGTATTCCCTTTGACCCACAGAGAAATGGGAATGTACGTGAACATGATGTTCAGTATCTCCTATTGCATACTGACATCCACACTTTCCCAGGTCATGGGCAGTCGCCACTTGCTTGTTCTGGGCAGCTGTTCTGTCGTTAACCTTCCCTCGCCTCTTGTCCGCATTCGGAAGTGTAGGAGGTCGGTGAGATTCTCCTCCTCGTTTTCTACCATAAATAATGTCCGTCCTAGCATTCGGCTTCTATGCTGGTCTCAACATTGCTGCATTGATAATGATATTCTTCTTGATGCCGGGTGGGTCTCTTGGTCTCCCACGTTTTTATTATCTTACTTACCGTACGATCAGAAACAAAACAAAGAACTCTCGAAGAACTCGATTATGTATTTGCTGTTTCAACCGGTCAACATGCTTCTTATCAGCTCAAAGAATTCTTGCCATACTGGGTCCGCCGATGGGTGTTCTTTGATAAGAAGGCTCAGCTTAAACCCCTTTACAACTTTGACGAAGTGGAATCCATCACCGTTTTCGAGAAAGGTGCAGCCCATTGATTTATACGTTAGCCTTATAATATATTAGTACAAAAGAGTACTACGAATATTTAATTACCATGTACATCTAGCATTGTAAAAACGGTTCAGAACCGAATGACTTTCTATCCCGGCCAAGGTCCAAATTCAAGCTTAGTGTTGCACACCCAATTGTTCGGCAGCTGGATCCCAAAATGTGGTCCCTGATACAAGCATGGCAGTTATCGCGCTTACATAATTAAATTTCGTTCAAACTCGAATCTTCAACGGCAATAATGTCTGAAACTCCTTCAAACATTCATTAACTCATTCTGCCCCGTTTTCTTCGAATACCTGTGGAAATCCTTAGTGATATAAAAACACCTACTCACTGGCAGGGGAGGGGCTGCACGCTACTTGGGCCCCCTCACGGTCACGGCAACTGGAAGCCAAGCCTGTCGATCTTGGGCACAGCGACCGTCACAGCTCAAATCAAGTACCCTTCAACGGACATTTAAACGTACTGACAGAATATATACAAGTTAAACTCTTTCGCTTTGTAGACTTTCCTATGTTAGCGTCGGTTTCTTCCATTTCGTATCCTGAGCAACTGGATAGTAGGGCCATGGTTGAAAATCCTATACTATATGATGCATTGCGCACGCGCTGATCTGTTAAGACTCATGGACCACCTCGTTCTATCGCTTTGATCAATGTGCAGTCAAAGCTATCACTTTGATGCGTCCTGGCTCCCTGCACTGATACATACAAGGGACATCTCGACCGCTTTGGCATCCTATCTGCAACATATAAATGACGAAAAGATGCACCTCTCAAAGCATCCATCCAATCCTTGCATCTTATCTCATCAATCACCCTCTCCCCACCTCCTTTATTATTTTGTTCGAGTACAGCGATGTCGACAAGCCAGAACCGCGTAACCAAGAATAGAAAACGTGCCGAAGGATACATTCCCCGCCCAGCGAATTCATTCATGCTATTTCGGTCCGAATGCTGCAAGCTCCAAAGGGAAGGAAAGCTAGTCGTGAAAACGTCGCAGCAAGACATCTCTAAAGTAGCTGCAGAAATCTGGGCGACCCTACCCATGGATCAAAAAGACTATTGGGTTCAGATGGCTAAACTCGCGGAAGCTGAACACAAGAGCAAGCATCCTGGGTACACATATAAATCTAGCAATACCCGTCGAAAGACTGCTCCCGAGCAGTCGTCGATGCCGGCTGGATCTACTGAGCACAGAGGAGCAGGAGACTCATCAGAATTTTCTCTTCAACACCTTCACGCTTCGGTTCGGCCATGGTACTCGGCCCACTATCTTCCCAACGATCCAGTAAACCAAGTAACGCCATCATCACAACATCAACTGATCCCGGAGACAGTGAGTGTTCCATGCTTCATTTTACCATTTCCGTGGCTGATTACTGTTACTTCAGAGGTTTATCCAAGTGTATAAAATGATCGAAGGCCAATTGCACTATACTACTGAGATAGACTATAGACTTGCGAACGGTCAGTGGGAGAGTGATTATAAGAATGGACTGTAGAAGTTTTATTCTCGTGTTTCTAAAGAGGACTGGGCGTTGTTAATTTAAATAACTATATTCGTATTCAATGGTTCCCGCCAGCCATAGGCTGTGGACAGGACATCGATTGAAGGGAGTTTGAAGTTTCGAGAAAAAACCGCTTTCGACGCTAGCTTCTTCGACCAAAATATTTCAACGTAACGCTGTTAAAATATAACCCCAGCCAACAGGCAGACCAGGAACCATCTTTTTACGCCCGAGCTATTTATAGATTTCGGAAAGGTTGAAAAAGCCTCTCATCTCACGGCATAGACAGTAGGTGTCTGTAAGTCCAGGATTTCCGATTTCCGTACGCAGTCTCCTGAGTGGACAAAATAGGTTTGAATATCCATAGCTCATTTGAAGGATAAATGGGTGGATTTGTAGGAGAAAAAAGTATTGGTCTGTACTGGATCTTTCGAATTTACGGATCGCATCAATTATCAATATATCAGGATAAAGAATTTAAAGTGTTAAAATGGATAGAATACCTGGTTGGTAGGCTGTGATAGTACCCAGCCTTTTATTATACCGTCGGAACACTCATTTGGCGTTTGAATGCTGATTGGACAAAGAAACTGAGCGTTCAATCAAATGGCGAATACTATTGTCACGCACGTGTACGCACAATAGTCGAGTTCGTGTAGTTCGCGGTGGACTATGCTCCATTCTGTACACGATATTAATCTATCGTCGAGGAGCAAGCTGTCGTCTTGAATTGTTGGAATTTTACCATCTATTGACAGAATATATCGGTCCCCGTACGTATGCTCGATATACCACTGTATTATATGTTAGGGTAACGGTCATAAACAGATATCTTTTGAGTTGACAGACCACTTGTTCTGATTGTGTCTCAGAACGACGCGCATTAATACCGTCATCCTGAGAAATATGTTGAGTCTCTATCGAAGCCCATCCCATAATTTCGTCGCGACCCTTTGAGGCGGAGGAGATGGTGTAGGCTCCAGTTTTCAAAATTGTTATTTCTGCCATGACAGCTCTAGAAATTGCAGAAGTCATTGAAAGGTAGGTGAAGAATTGAAAATGCGAGTATTGGTAGCGTGTAGTGCAAAAAATTACATTACTTTAATACCACAATGAAGCCCCATGCAACGTCATAATAGCATATCTGAAGAGTGGTCCGTTCTCTTCCTTGGGAAGAGGCGAAGCAGTCACAAGAGATCACTGGTCACCTGTCGTCCTAATAGTGCCACAAGAAGTGAGTTTTGCAAAGGTCTTCAGGAGGGAGAATTAATAAGCTGCAATCAAGTGATCCGCTGCGAAAGTAAAATTTATGCATTCCTAAGAGGAGCTGCAAATTTGAAGAGAGGGAACAAGACACTTTGAACTTGTTGACGACGATGGACAGATCCTTTGGCATTTACAAGCTTCTGGATATAACAATACAAAGAATGGAAGACAGCTACAAAGATCCACCGGCATTTTGGAGAGCTCGTGAGAAACTGCAAGTTAAGCTGGAAGTATTGCCCCGAGAAATCGCTCCAAAGTTCGTCAAAAGGTGCGTGAATTACACTGGTCGACAATGGACATGGGTCGACAGGCATAAGTAATGCCTGCGAATAGAAACAGGAGTAGGTGGTTTTGAACCGAGTTCACACTCCTTTTATAGGGTGTGTACCAATAATAAATTTGAATAGGATAAATGCAGCCGGCTCCTGAGGATATTTTACACAGGAGAGGAGGATAACGGAAACGAAGATGACAACGAAGAGGTGATAAATATGGTTAGCTGGCCACAACTCAAACACGACCAAACAGTCCATCAAACGATTTTGCTCTGGTCGACGTTCCTCGCTGTTCTGGACATCCTCCTCGCCATTCCCCTCGTCATCCTACTCATCCTCTTCGACGCTCCTAACGCGAAATGGCCACCCTTGCACCAGTTGTAGATGGAATTGGCATTGCCAACCTCCCCAACCAGGTTAGTATGCCTTAAGCAGATGGATTTTGGGCAAGTTTGACGCAGGCATTACAGAGGCATAAGATTGTCGCCAAGCGCGGCGCCCATTTCACGATCATGGTAGTTGGTGCGTATTCAAGTTGTTCATATGTGGAAAGTTAAACCAAGTCTAAATGTTCAACTTGCAGGCGAATCTGGCCTCGGAAAGACCACCCTCATCAACACTCTTTTCTCAACCGAACTTTCACCCCCCAAGAACTACAGCAGGCGTCATCACAAACAGCTCGATAAGCTGACCGAGGTCGAGATCATCAAGGCCGAGCTCGAAGAGAAGCAGTTCAAGGTCAAGCTCACGGTCATCGATACCCCTGGCTTTGGTGACTACGTCAACAACCGCGACTCATGGTTGCCTATCGTCGAGTTCATTGACGACCAGCATGAGGCATATATGAGGCAAGAGCAGCAGCCTCAGAGGCAGGAGAAGACCGACTTGAGGGTGCATGCGTGTTTGTATTTCATTCGGCCTACGGGACACACGTACGTGGCACTTTTAAGCTTCCCGAACATTGCTGACATCCGCGCAGACTTAAGCCTCTCGACATTGAGATCATGAAGCGCCTTGGGACACGCGTCAATCTCATCCCCGTTGTCGCTAAGGCTGATACTCTCACCCAGAATGACCTCTTTGTGTTCAAACAACGGGTGCGCAGTCCCCGCTAGTTTCTACTGTGGAATTACTATTAACTAGCGTGTTTGGACAGGTTCGGGAAGTCATCGCTGCACAGGGCATCCGCATCTATACGCCTCCTATTGATCCCGAGGACGAGAATGCTGAGCACGCACGTATGCTCGTTGATGCTATCCCCTTCTCTATCATTGGCTCAACAGAGGACGTCAAGACCCCCGATGGCCGTGTCGTAAAAGGCCGCGAGTACATGTGGGGTGTTGCTGAAGGTGTGCTGGCCCCCTATCTCCCTTGTTTCGCCTCCTGATTTACGTTACTTGTTGACAGTCGAGAACGAGAACCACTGCGACTTCAGGAAACTCCGCTCGTTACTGATCCGCACACATATGCTCGACCTGATCTCAACGAGTGAGGAGCTGCACTATGAGAACTACCGCCAACAACAGATGGAGACCCGCAAGTTCGGTGAGCCAAAGGTCAAGAAACTTGACAACCCGAAGTTCAAGGAGGAGGAGGAGCAGTTGAGGAAGAAGTTCACGGAGCAGGTCAAGGCCGAGGAGGCCAGGTTCAGGCAGTGGGAACAGCATGTACGTTTATCCGACTTTTCTGATTCTCTCGAATGGTATGCTGACGACGGTTTCCAGTTGATTGCCGAGCGCGACCGCCTGAACAAGGATCTCGAGATGGCCCACAGCGCCATCAAGCAGCTCGAAGCGGAACTCGACAACCTCCAGGTTGGGTATGGTCGTGGTACCAACAGACGATGAGCGTGCTCTCTCCTTCACTTCTCATCAGTTTGTGTTATACCCAATATAGCGTCTGGGAAGGCGTTCCCTTTTATTTCTTGGCTTTGGTTAGGCGCTACCTTACTTATCCACCCATCCCTTCCCTCTTACGCATACTGCTACTCAAAATACTGCAGTCGCCGTCGTATACCCCGGAAACACCTGTCGCTCCTTTTTGCTGCGAAGTTGTTTCCGTCGTCTCCTCCGTAATACTTGTCTCCATGTGTTGTTGCCATTGACATTCGACGAACATTCATTTGCGATCCCTCTGTCTTTTATCTTGTTCTTGTTCTCTTACGCCTCCCGGAATAATACAGCTTCTATGTTATATAGATTTTACTCAGACCATACACTTCGCCGTTCAGTGTTTTTTGGACACAGGTACTTTTCTATCAGACTTTGACCTGGCTGGGGATCATATTACCTTTTACCGTCTGTGAACATGTATGTGATCCTTCTCTGAGTCACACGCAGAGCAATAGCTAACACGTGACATCTACAGATATTTTTATGAAAATAGTTTCAGCTCCTTATCTAGCTGACCATTGGTATGGAATATGTGAAGTCTTGGTGATGATGCATTATGACGCATTGCTACTCCCACCTCCAAGCTCACTGGTACCCTCATCTTCCATTTTAGAGAATAAGCGACTAGCAAATAATCGTCGTTTAAACGTCCAAGCAATAGCCACAGCTCATTTCTTGCAATCCCTGGGATCTCATCAGAAATTCGAAGCTTCAATATCCGATCCTGTCCCTACAGTGACATGTAGTACAATTCTTATGAGTCGACATCGGTGGTATGGCCTTGGTTCCATTGTATGATCTCATCTTAGCATCCGCTTTTGAGAGAGGATTTATGGGGAATGATGCATATCCCCTACCGAGCTACAGTAGAAACTTATATTGCAAGGTCAATGTGGAGGCCAAGAAACCAACATTCAGTTGAAAGCCTTTACCACTGCATACTTGAATGAGCTCGAATAGCGTCCCAGAATACTGTATCGAATATTCGAAGTGGAAGAAGCATTTTTAACTATTCGAGGATAGTAATTAATTCTATACAAGAGGTTCTTCCTACATCTTCCATTTATTATCCTCTCAGCTGATATTATATATACGGCCTAAATTATCTAATGGAGGGTTCTGGTTTGTGGCTTGAATAGCTTTGGCAACGCACATGATCATTTTGTTTTCAGAATCCTTGCAATGTACATAACAACCGGATTCCTCACTATCAATTATGGGTGACGTCGAACCTAAAGCTAGAAGGTGGTAGCCTCGATCTCCTCGACTCGCTGGCTTTAAATCGGAATGAAGGGTGCATAATATGAAGCAACTGACACTGTAAGAAGGCTGGGGACCACCAAATTGAACGAAAACCGTCAGATCGTTTCCCTGTACCGCAGTGCAAAAGAAGTTGTGCATCATCGCTCCGTGAATTCTATTTTGGATCCTTGAGTCCCTATTGAGGAGGTTCCATAGAATATATAGCGTGCTACGCAGTATAAAAGGGCTACTGGAAAAGCTGTCGAACCAACACTACACCATTTCAATATTCACTCCACAACGTTGAACGACAATGTCCAGGCCAATTGAACAAGGCTCTTATCGAATTAAATCATTCACCGAGGATGGTTATTATCTGGGCATTGGCGACTCTAGTCGCGTCGTAGCTCTTAAGAGTGGTGATGCACCTGTTGTGAGTTCAAGTTATCCTAGCCGGAGTATCAATTCATAGAAACTCATTGCTCTCCACAGTGGAACATTAAAGCCGCGGCCGATACTTTTATTATCTGGATCAACGGCAAGAGAATCACTTCGGATAACGGACAACTTCGCACAGGCAGTTCTGATGGTACAACTTGGAGCATCCAACATCCCGAAGGTTATGATCCCAAAGTATTTACGTGAGATTATCTCTTTTAATTATAATTACACCAGTAACCTTTGTGATCCAAAGCATTGAAAATAGACGCACTGGTACAGGTTGGATTCTGGGCATGTCTGATTCTAACACTGAGGTTTTTCCATTCATCTTTAGTGGTGTCCGAATACCTGCTAATATCTTTGTCTCCACAGGTCACAGACAGGGTATTGATTATCGGCCCCTCTTTCCCACCCTATTATCCTCCCAACGAGCTCTGGGTGTTTGAAAGGGCCTAAATAGTACTAAAATATCGGAATGGGTGTCACTTTGGACTATAGTATTCGACGTTTGTACCAGTAGCTATTGAATCGTGAAATTACACTGACATATTCCGTCGTCCCGTGATATCCCTCAATCAACCTTCAACCCCCAGTGGAACTTTCATAAACCTCCATTCTCTCATCATCCATTAGCTTTTTCTACGTGTACGAATAACTAGACTGACTGATTGATAGAAATGCTCTACATCGACTATGTCGTCCACATTGTCACCATGTGCTCGCAGTTGTGTACGGTGACATGTTGGGGATCAGCGACTTCATTTACGAGGTGGTAGGTCTATTAGTATTATTGAAGGTTGAGTATCTACAGAGGCCTCTCCCGGCCGGATGTAGGATAGCTGCACGGAATGTATCATCCTCGGTCCTGGAGCTTTCGTCCAGAGGTCCATCGAAGAAGGGACGAACATCGCCGATCTTCTCATCCACGAGCCTGCCCCATTCATCCATCCACGAAACCTCGAATGCACTTCGCTGGTCGCAATTTTGACCATAAATCTTGATCACCCATCTTCCATCGATGCTATAGACTTCCTTCTCCATCTGGGCATGCTTATATCAATTTCCAACTGCGATCTTGAGAATCCGCTTGTTCCAAGGTAAAGGTTTCTCAAGCATATCCAAACCACGCCCACTTCTTCTAGTATAGTGCGAATGCCGATGAAACCACCTCGTGCAGCGGCCAGCAGCTCAGCCATATATACAGCGGGTTGCTTGAGGCACTTTAAGAGGAAGCAGCGCTTGCGCTGGGACATGGAGAACTTCGGAAGGTTCTCGCCTGGCGAGCACTTCGAGATAACTGCGTGATAGGGTACGCCACGATCTGCTACACGGATGAGATGAACAAGGCAGTGGGCGAGAGAGCGGGAGGGGACGGTGACTGCAATAAGCGGACGCCATTAAGAAAGGCGCGCAAGCTTTTCCTCCATCGCATTGTCAGCGGCTATCTTAGTGGTTTTCATTTGTCTGAAGTGTTCATCACTTTCGGCAGAATCGACGTTTGCAGTATCAGACTCTGAAGCGGCGTGGAGAGTCGCAACGTCGACGTTAACAGCGGAGGCTTTGACTTTGCTAGAGGTGTGGAGACAGCGTCGGCGACCAGGTGTGGGAGGGACAAAACCGGATGTATGCTGAGGATTGCGGGACGGCTCCTGCTATTGAGCCATCGACTTCGACAGGGATTTTCTCTGCGCGAGGTTTCATGGAAGTAGAAGCATCGTCTTTGAGAATACCGGCAATGAGCCCAGACATGAGTCTTCCTTATTCCCTGCGTTGTTTAGTGTCCCCATGCTACTTCTTGGTAGCAAGATGGTCAAGTTCTCCTGATGGGTCTGTCTCGCTGTGACGAGGTTTCGAGCTGGATGCAGTAGCATGTCTAGTTGACGGTGCATGGGGAACCCTTTTCTGAGAGTAGAAGTCTGTGGCAGCGGTAGGGGGGACAAATCCACTAGGATGGCTGACTATGCCATCGACGCCCTTGACTTCAAAAGGGATCTTGGCCTTCCTCGACCGTAGCGCGGACTGAACGTCGCCCAGATCGGCTTCCTGTATACGTTCAACCACATTTATTGTCTATTGAGCGAAACCTTTCTCCGGCTTGCTTGCGCTCATGAGCTACTCGCACAGAACGTGGGGTGGATATGACAAACCCAGAGGGACAGATGAGGATGTCCTCGTCGTTCAGAATCTCTTTGGACGCCTTGGAGGTAGAGTGGCACATCTTGCCGTCGTGAGGGCACTGTCACCCTCACTGGATCTGCGCCTGTGCTGGTACTCCGGAATAGTGTACTCGTTGTTATCATTGTGCCTGAGGGTGGTGGAGGTGGTGTGGAAAGAACGGGTGGCGCTGAGACTAGCAGAAAGGCCAAGCATAGCGAAGGCAGGGGAACGGAAGGGTTCAGTAGATGGAGGGGGGTGAAAGCGACGTTACTCGTTTTGCGGCTGGTGGAAGTTCATCAGTCACCTCGAGCTTAGTAACCTCTTCAACGTTCAGAACAGCTTCTTCTGGGGCTTCCTTGATGATTGGTAGGGCATTCTTTTCACTCGCCTTTTCCTCCGTCTTGTTAACCCTCCCCTTGAGCAACTTCGTCTGTTGCATTTGGCGGAATGCTTCGACGTTTTCTGTTCCACAACATTTATTCAACCTTCACAAGGCCTTCTCGAAGTCTCGTTCTCTGCAGAACTCGGTGGCATGAAAGTCGGCGGCTTTTTCTCCATGGCCGAACTCTGTATTGCGGGACTCCATGATATAAATGGTATGAGGTTCATATGTGACGCTTGCTGCTATTGGGAGGCCCTTGTTGGGGGTAACATAGTTTCCTCCCGGCATCCAGTTGAACAGCTGAAAACTCTTTGGACGAGTAAAGCTACCCATGAAACTGATATCTAATTGGTTTTCTATATGCTATAAAGAATGTAGATTGCTGACGTATGTCTTTGGAGGAGTCATGCACTGGCTAATATCCATACGCTCGTCCCACTCGTACTTGTCCAACTGTCTAATGGTTTCCGGCAATAGTTTGTCCTTCTTCGATATCTGCTTTTCAGACGGAACGACCTTGAGTTCGAGTTTTCCTATCTTCAAGATCGATATAGCCTGATTGCGTGGCGCATTGCGCAGGAGAGGCACCGACAGTTGCCAGAGGGGATTTTCCGGCCGTTTTCGATGGAAACTCCTAGTTGTAAAATTAGAGGATAAATATGATCAACCCCTGTTATTCAAACAAGGCAGGGAGAAAACGAGTGGAAGCCATATATTAGCGCGGTTGACGAGGTTGAGGAGCAACGCTTACCGTGACCGAACTGTTTGTACGCATTTGTTGACGGTTTTTTTAGGTCCGTACTGATCTCTGAAATACGGGCCGATGCTATCCACCGATGACCTCATAACAAGAAAAATGTCCAATGGAGACTTCATCTCGGGTTAACCCAGGGTGCGTTCCATTTTAGCTGTATCTCACTTTATGCAAGCAACGACCGCAGTAGAAGCGAAACATTAGGTCCTTCATGAATAGTGCTGTTGCTCAGACAAGTCCTCCAATCTCATGGCGTGAAACTTTGCTTAAATCAAATTCAAGCATTATTTTTCGTGGGCCTTTCATCAATTTAAAGCGCTCTGAAGCCACTAATTTCGATGTGCAACAAAGCACTGCGATACACCAGTGAACTACAGCATTTTTGGATTAAAACCTGTAAATCGGTTCGAGATAACGAGATCTCCATGTCATTTTACTCGGGTCTTCAATTTATGCTTCATTATGGCTCAGATCGAAGGATGTAACCGTAATATGGGTAGATATTCTGCCCGGATTGCATGTGGTGTAGCTCACGCGACCGCTGAACACTCTAGCAACCTCTCTAACTTTGATTTCTGCTTCAATAATTGCTGCCAGTGCGGCGTAGGAAGATATTGCGTAATTGGAGATCCTTGTACGATATAAAAGACTGGCCGAAAACCCTTGAACATCCAACAACCAACGCGTACACCCTCTTACTAACACCTTCACAATGGCTTTTATCAGACCCGACGCTTATTACATTAGAAACCGAGATGGAAACCGTTATATCGGCCTCAACGAGACAAACCACGTCAGCGCCTTCCAAGGTCAAGGTAATCCCCCGATTGTAAGTGCATAACAGTTTTATACAATCAACATCATCTCAAAGTCTCGCATTATTTAGTGGACTGTCACGAGGACATCAGACGGTCAATTTATCCTTGTGGTAGACAAGAAAGAGGCCGCTTCGAGTGACGGTAATATTATTGGTGTCGATTCTGTCGGCACAAGATGGAAGATCCAAAGCCATGATGGATATCCCAGGAATGTATACACGTAAGGAGCTCTTACATTTATTGGCGTGTATTAAACTAATTTTTAGACCGACAGTATTGAAAATGCTACTTCGCGTTCCACCGGATGGGTGCTGAATCACGATGCTGATTTGGTATGTTAAAACACACTAGCATAAGTATATTATACAAGACCTACCTAGTAACATTTTATTACAGGTTAAGGATCGGCCGTTAATAGTCTATCCCTCTTTCCCACCACGCTACCCAGACATCGAGCTTTGGGAATTTGAGGAAGCCCCTGAATCCACCTAAACATAGCATCGACGAAGTAGAAGCAAATACCTCTTAGTATGAATTGATTCTGATTGTATCACATTTTTGTATGAAATTATCTGTAATATATTCCAATGTTACCAGATTTTGTGATCGTAGATCAGGCTGTACCTTCATCTAATTAGTTTTCTGTATGCTATAAAGAATGTAGATAACTGACGTACGTCTTTGGAGGGGTCATGCACCGGCTAATATCCATACGTTCGTTACACTCGCACTTGTCCAGCCGTCTAACGGTTTCCAGCAATAATTTGCCCCCTTTGATGTCTGCTTTGCCAACGAAACAACCTTGAGTTTGAGCTCTCTTATCTTCAAGATCGACATAGCCTGATTGCGCGATGCATTGCGCAGGAGAGGCACCAACAGTTGCTAGAGGATATTTCCCGGTCGTTTTCAACAGAAACTTCTAGTTGTCAAATTATAGGATAAATCAGCCCTGGTATTCAAATAAGGCAGGAAAAAAATGTTGGAAAGCCGACCGGATAAATCAACTCCGGTTGCCGACCCCGACGCGCGCCCTTGGCGCGCTTACTCAGATCTCAGTCAGCGGTACCGGGCTATGTACACTGGTAGATACTAGTAGATATTATTAGTTACTTGTTACTTAGTATATAAGGCCTCGTTAGAGGCCTTTAGTAGATATAGACAATTCATATTTTCTATTTACCAACTACACTTCCAATAGGTTATGGGCCCCGGCCTTAGACTATAATCTACATCCTCACTCGCGCTCACATCTTTGATCGTCACAATCTTATCTTATTGCAAATCATGTCATGGAGACCACGACTTCTTCAAATGTATACCGGATCGACCCCTTAAAGGGAGCCAAGAATTACTCTGTATGGAAAGTCAAGATGATCAACATCTTAACGGATCAAGGGGCTATTGATATCATTGATGGAATGGAACCCAAACCAACGGTAGAGAGTGCTAAGCCCACTTAGAAGAAGAAGGACAGGAGCGCCCTGTCCATGATTCGCTTACGTGTGGCCAATTGAATGCTAGTCTATGTGGCTAGTGCAACAACATCAAAGGGTGCATGAGATACCCTAAAGGAGTTACTAGAGCCACAGGGTGTGCTCGGCATCATTATGATACGCTGGAAGCTGTTCCGTGCTCAGTGTGAGGAAGGTGTGAGCATCGAGGAGCACATCCACGTGATGCAGGGCTATCAGGAAGAACTTACCGCTTTGGGAAAGAAACTTGACAACACCGAGTTCTCAGAGACTCTTCTCACGTCATTACCCAATACAAAAATGTGGAATAATTTCATCTCTGGTATTGACACCACGACGATGATGTCATCACCAAAGCTTATTGCTTGGATCCTTGATCAGGATCAGCGTAAGTCTGCCAAGGCCGGAGAGGACACGGCTTTGGCATTCCGTGACCGTGGGAAGAAGAAGCCAAAGACTAATGTCATGTGTTTCAATTGCAGAAAGAAGGGACACTATCAGGCTGATTGCCAATCAAAGGCAAAGTCCGAAAAATGCAAATCTAATCAGAAGGGATCTGATCACGTGCACGTTGCTGAGGACAAAGACAACTTTGCATTTGCGATGATCTCAGAGAAGCCGGAGGAATCGGACCAAGATGACATTGCTGTACTGGCTGCTAGTGGTGACATGTGGTTAGCCGACTGTGCAGCAATGTCACATATTGCCATCGACAAAAGTCTATTTTTAGATTACATGGAAACACCTGGACATTACGTCAGAGGCTTCGGCAGGATGCCGGCACAGGGATGCGGCAGCATCAAGCTCATGTCCTGATATGGCAAGGACAGTTATCCGATCACATTACACAATGTATTGCATGTGAAGAATGCACCATACAATCTTATCTTGATCTCACGGGTAACTGACACCAAATATTCAATCTTATTCAAGGGGGATGATGTCAAATTCAAATCACCGAACAGCATGCTTATTGCTGAGGGGAAGAAGGCCGGACAGCTGTATGACATGCGGATCAAAGCTGCAGACAAACAAGCTGCTACCAAACATGATCACACATTTGTCAGCACCAAAGGAGTGTGCATGTGGGAAGAATGGCACAGGATCTTGGGTCACATGAACATGGCTTCTGTGAAGATGCTCAAGAAGAAGGATCACGTGATTGGGATGGAAGTCAACGAATCAGTCGACCCTGATCAGCAGTGTGAGGCCTGCATCCAGGCCAAACAGCATGTGGAGCCATTCCCACAGGAAAGCACAATGCAAATAGCCAAGATTGGCAATCTGACAGTAACTGATGTATGGGGACCGGCCTGGACAACGGTGATAGGGGGAGAATGTTACTTTGTCACGTTCACTGATGGGAAATCACGCTGATCACGCATTTACTTCATGAAGAAGAAAAACAAGGCGTTTACCCATTTCAAGCAATACAAAAGCTATATAGAAACCCAATCGGAAAAGAAGCTCAAGAAGCTTAGATGTGACAGCGGTATGGAATATCTAAATAAGGTATTCAAAACCTTTTTACTCAATTCAGGCATGGAGCTTGAGGTCACAGCTGTGCATTCACCTTCCCAAAATGGAATAGTGGAGCACATCAATAGGACCCTTGTGGAGCACTCACGTGCTATGTTGATCTCCCACAAGATCCCTTACTTTTTATGGACAGAAGCGCTTGCTTACGCCACTTACCTAAAGAATCGATCTCTGACACGTGCCTTGAACGGCAAAACCCCTGATGAGGTATTTTGGGGCACTAAGCTGGACATATCCCATTTACAGGAATTCGGCCAGGATTGCTGGGTGCTGCAACAGGATGGCAAGAATACCAAATTGGAACTGAAGTCCCAAAATTTTATTTTTACAGGAATTTCATCTGTGGCCAAAGGCTATCAGTACTATAACCCTGCTACACGCAAGATTTAGATCTTGTGCAATGTGATCTTCTCACATGACGAGCCAGCAGACAGTACTGAAGATGTCATGATTGATTACCCTCCGCTGTTTGAGGGGGAGACGGGTGATAGCAATCAGACTTCAGGCAACCAAATCGAGACTAGTATGATCGAAACACCAAAAGCAACTGAACCGGCGGTGCCGGTGCCCAAAGTGGCAACACCATCAAAAATCCCAGTCCTGACAGAGAAGCGCCCGGTCTGCACAGTGGTGCAGGCACAGCCAGACTATCTCCGGATGCATAATCCCAAAGCTATGGGCCGGAGATCTAACAAGGATGTGGTGCATCTTGCCAAGGATTGGGCATTACTAGGAGAAGGCTTGAACAATGAGCCTAAATCTTTTGAGGAAGCAAAGGATCGCCATGACTGGCCCAAATGGAAACAAGCCATGGATGAGGAGATTAGTCAGCTCAAAACATTGGGCACATACCGGACAATGGAGTTACCAGAAGGCAGGAAGCCGATTGCCTGCAAGTGGGTTTACCGGATCAAATGCAACACAAATGGCAACATTGTCCGATACATGTCAGGCATGTCAACACAATCTACTAAGAAAGTGCTGAGGTCGATACGCAAACTATCAACTTAAGAGAAAGAGAAGGGAGAGGAGTGAGGAGTAGAGACCTTTGTATTGGCGGTAAGAAATGACCAGCTAAAGACTACAGAATAAGAACGTAAACTACTACTATATATACTAGAAGACCATGCACATAAGGTGCGACTAAGTCATGTCAAATAATGAGGGAAACATGTGTAAGTAATATATCTACTGTGCACTGCGGCTGCGTACTGCGGACATGTGTTACAAGCATGTATCTAATAAGAGATCGAAATGAAATAAGTACTACTACTGTATGTTATCCTCATGTCTCAACATGAGCTGTCTTGTTTGTCTTTGTCGTCAAAATTATAGAAACTGTTCCAGTAATTAGAAAAGAAAAAGAAAAGAATAATCAAAATAAACGGTTCATGACAATACAAGGCCCGATTAGTTGCTAAAGGATTTTCCCAGATCCCCGGCGTAGATTTTGATGAAACTTTCGCACTGGTCATGAGACTTGACACGCTTAGGCTATTGATCATGCTCGTGTGCCAACTTGGTCTCATGGCTCACATGATTGACATTGTTGGTGCTTACCTAAACGGTGTACTTAGCGAGGAAATCTACATGCGGCAGATCCTGGGCTATGAGAATGGCACCAAACTTGTGCTACTACTATTACGGACACTCTACAGACTTAAGCAGTCCGGCTGAGTCTGGAATGAGAAACTCAACACGGCATTTATTGATCTCGGATATAAGCAGCTGATCACAGATCAATGCGTCTACATCAGACAGTGTGGGAATGAGATAGCCATTGTGGTGGTGCACGTGGATGACATGGCCATCTTCGCATCAAAAGATGATGTAATGACACAGATCAAGGAAGAACTTTGTGGGAAGTTCATGATCACGGACTTAGGAGAAATGAAACAGATTGTGGGATTCGAGGTCACGCACAACAAGGATCACAGGACAACTAAGATTGCACAGACTCAGTATATTGCCAAGATCTTAGAGCGATTTGGCATGGACCAATCACACCCTGTGAAAATGCCCGCCGATCCCAATGTTAAGCTTACCAAGACTCCTGATGGTGAGCAATACAACATCCCAGAGTACACACAGGCAGTTGGATCACTGATGTATGCTGCAATTGGCATGAGGCCGGACATAGCGTACATTGTCCAACAACTTACTCAATTTCTATCGAACCCTGCACCGGCACACTGGACGGCAGTGAAATGGGTATTCCAATACCTAAACAGAACATGGGATCTCGGCATTCTGTATGGAACAGACCCAAATATGGAACTCACAGCATATTCTGACGCTGACTGGGCTGGAGATGTAAATGATCGCAGATCACTTACTGGATATATTTTTAGCTTAGCTGGTGGCCCAGTTGTGTGGCACTCAAAGAAGCAACCGACGGTTGCCCTTTCAAGCATGGAAGCAGAGTACATGGTGGCAAGTTTAGCAACACGCAAAGCAACGTGGTTGCACACCCTACTTACTGAATTAGGATTCCCACAGACCGACCCGACATTACTCAACATCAATAATCAATTGGTGATTAAGTTTGCCAAGAACTCAGGGTTTCACGCAAGGAGCAAGCACATCAACATTCAACATCATTTTGTGCATGATAAGATTATCTCTAATGAGATAACAGTAGATTACTGCACATCCGAAGATAACCTAGCCGACGTATTTACTAAGGCATTGCCAATGCCTAAGTTTCAAGATTCGATCTCACGGATTGGCATGACTTCGGAGTTGAGGGGGAGTGTTGGAAAGCCGACCGGATAAATCAACTCCGGTTGC
>ML213618.1:271256-373906 GCA_004379715.1 Crucibulum laeve | reverse complement strand
ATGTTACCAGATTTTGTGATCGTAGATCAGGCTGTACCTTGCGTTTTGGAATCTTGGAATCCGCTCTTCAAATCAACTTCTAATCTGTTGGCACTTTTGATTGATTCCCCAGGTAGCCTCGTCGTTTGATCCACAGTACCAGAATTTTCGATCATGCTTCCACGGCTTCTTTATCACTTTGGACTCACAGTGAAAGGACATTCCAATTTACTTGCCTCTTTCAAGGGGTTTACTTCTTGCCTCTCATCCTTTTCCTTCTCCGGGGTACCTAAATACGGTACGTAGGTTTTCAGAGCTTCACGAGAGAGTGAATTGGTTTCTCGGTTGCCGTCTTCAAAATCGTACGAGGAATCGAGGTTATACAACGGCATAGAATGGTTGCTAAACAGCTTTTGAGGCAAACTGGTTCCTTTGTCTACGCAGCATGTTACATCGATTCTGACCCTTTAGTGACATCTATGCCTCAGCTTCAATCCCGACTCCTCGTTCAAAGTCACAAGGCCAGTCACGAGCATATTCACGTTAAAATAAAGCATTGATAGCTGGATCGAGTTATCCATACACTTATTTCCCAAATTTGATTGTAAGTCTAATAGTAGTAGATCAAGTCTTTGTCCAATGTCGTTCACATTTTTGAATGGCCAATAATAACTTGACACGAACGATCACTTTCAACTCTCCCCCATAGGGACACTGTTGATGATATGGTATATCAACTCCCAGCATCCTACTTTAGGAAGCTATATCTAACTTGGTTGTGTTCTGCGCATCCTCGTAAATCCCATGTCTCGACACTCGCACCGCATTGTCGGCTTGCCGCACGCCCTTGTTGGAAATACAAACCGTCTTTCACGCATCGCTCGCCCTTAAAGCACCACTCGGAATTCCTAATATTGGACCCACGTACTATTTAGACGAAATAGCAACACATTTATTACTCGGACTCTGTAACATAGAAACAACTAATTAGTATGTTTAATTCTACTTCTGTACATACTCCTTTTATTATTTCTCGTAGTATAAAAGACCTCTAGATAGCGTAGAAACACCTCAGTCAAATCCTATTCTGACTGAGGTGAGTTAGAACTTACTTACTTATTTCGTTTCACTCTTACTGATTATTCTTGTAGCTATATCTTATTTTATTCCGTTAGGTATAGTTACTCCGAATATACTAAATTCAAATCCTATTCTGACTGAGCTATATCTTATTTTATTCCGTTAGCCCTCTTCAAGACGCATCGTTTTATACTTATCCATTCATATTTCATGCTATGCTACCCAAACCATCCTGGATAAAAGTTTCATCAATCCTTAGACACAGGAAAGACACTATAAAGAAGATAGCTTATGTTTTTGAAACTGAGACAAAGTCGACTGTTAGATATCCCTTCGTGCGTGGCTGACACCATGATGAATGTAAATGGCCAACTTTCTATCCTGTTACATCGCTTCCTTATTTCGAAATATAGCCCTGAAATCTCACCTACCCCATTCTTCGATCTATATCAGCCGAGAAGACCGTTATCCACTTTTTGGTGAGCTTCAGGATCTTAGTATACACTATTTATAACTGCCCTGACTCTAGTACACGCACAATATGAGACCGTGTTCCTGTGTAACAAACCCGTATAATTACTATTTCGAAAGCTATGTGAACTTGCCCGAATATATCAGTCCCGTAAATTTTTCTCGTTACATGACCCATGCACCAAAATTTTGAACATCGCTATCATCCTCATCTCTTTCTTGTTCACCTTTATTTCTTGGCGATTTAAAATATGATAATTTATATACATCTCCCTCCCCCAGCCTTGATACTGCGATCCGATCTCTGCACGGGATACCATTTGCTATATTTTAATTCCCAATCTATTCTTCTACCCGACTGTAGCTAGTATACTTATCTCAGCTTCTAGAGTCTTAATCTGCATATTGATATATGTTACGGTCAAGGTCAAGGAACTGGAGACCTTAACGGCGCATGCCGACGAGATGGGAGTCAGGAGCAAATTATGCGCGTTAATTCGACGAGGTGTTACAGTATAAACTACAAATATATATAAGAAAAGATAATATGACGAAGGTGGCAGAAAAGAAGAAAGTAAATAGTAAACATATTTTGTAAGTATGATGCAAGTGGCACAAAGATTTGGCCGAGGTGAATAGTAGTGACTTGACCGTCACAATATAGCGGTCCCGGATTGACGCTCAACGGAGCTGGGCTCGGAAACGAGCTTCGACCCCACCTCACCTCAGGCCATGACTTGCTGGAACAACAGCCTTCGTCTACACCCTCACGTCTGCGTTGATGAACTCGCCACTGACTCTCACATATTTGCAGCCCGCTAGGGCGAGAAATTCCAGACCGTTGCTACATGCATATAGCTGACACATCAATTCCCCTTTCCAGTAGTCCTTACCTTAGTTTATTGTGAAGACCATCGCTAGGCGCTTATCGCTTTCGACTGCCATCATAAGTTATAACACCGCAGATCAATCAACAGGAATAGATAATAAGTAGCCCATCATTTCTCGAGTGTTCCACCTCGCCAAGTAGTATGCTTTCTTCATCTGAAGAGCATCTAATAAACCTTCTGCGCTCTGGTGCGTACGTAGCCTAGCCGCTATAGCAACTAATTAAATTTATTTATAGGAAAGACTCTAAGCCTTGCTGCCTTACGTTCACCAAAAGCGTCCGTCAACTCTAGAGAGTTTATCGAGTAAGGAATTGAATTCCGAATTGACATGACCTGGTCGAAAACTAATTCTCGGGACTTGGACAGCGCCTTACTTTTTCTTATCGAGGAATTAAACTTTAAGATTGCTGATTTGACTGCGGAAAACCTGCGCCTAAAAAATGTTATAGAGGACAGAGATGGAGAAACTGAAAATTCCATACTTTCTAGTGGAAAAATGACTTCGACCAAGATTTCATCCCTACCAATTCAAAAGCCCTCCCGAGGGATAGTCGAGGAGGCAGTGCGTTATGCACGTGTTACAGATCTGCAAGCTATTGCAGAAGAGGATGGAATGGATGAGCTCATTGAAGTGTCTTCAACCGGGTCAGGATTTGCAAATATTGCTACAACACCTGGCATTGGCTTGAGCCAATATCGTGTTATGACTCAAAAAAACATTCCTGATCTCACCGGGCTTATCACCAGAGAGAATGAATATCCAGCATCTGGTGGAGGTTATGCAGATGTGTATATTGGTATTCTCGCACTGGATTCACCGAATGAAGGTCAACAAAAGGAAGGCCGTTTAAAGCTATTTCGTAAAATTATACTTACTTAACTAGCTATGCTGTATTTCGATATAGGTTGCAATTAAAGTAATTCGGTCGCATATTTACAATGAAGCAAATCGCTGGAAAATCGATAAGGTTCGCTAACTAATTATCTTTGAAATCAACCGTCTCACTAAAGATATACAGAGAATCCAAAGAGAAACACGAATCTGGGGGTGCCTTGACCACCCAAATATACTCCACCTGCTTGGGATTACGTTTGATTTCGGGAACCATATGGCGATGGTTTGTCCGTGGATGGAGAGTGGCGATCTGAATACGTATCTGAGAGAATTTAAAAAGACGCTTACATTGTCGAAGAGATTAGATTTGGTGAGTGAGTGAATATTTGAAAATTGTGAATATCGAGTGACTTATACTCCCAGTTTTCCGGGGTTGTTGAAGGTTTATCGTATTGTACGTACTTTTCATTGAAAAGAACAATATGCTTATACATACTCTATAGTGCATTCCCAGTCTGTAGTACATGGAGATCTGACGACTGTAAGTATATTTTCGATTTTATCGATATTGCAAATCACCTTGTTGTGCAGGGCAATATCCTCATCTCCCAGGAGAGAGCAATCCTAAGTGATTTCGGCTTATCAACTGTAGTCGCCGAATGTCAGGGAACGTCATTTATGAGCTCGACAGTAGGTGGGGCTGTTAGATGGGCTGCTCCCGAGCTGTACGAAGTTGGAATACATTCCGAAATCACACCTATTATCACCAAATCATGCGATATATATTCGCTGGGAAATGTGATGCTTCAGGTTAGAGCCAATCACTTAATTTCAATCCATTTGGGAACTGACCTTATGTAGACAATTTCTGGACGAATACCGTTTGACCACCTTTCTACTGACGTGTTGGTGGTTATGGAATTGATGAAGGGAGGGCACTCTCGACGACCTCCTGAAACGATGCTCACGGATGAGTTTTGGGATTTGATCATGAAGTGCTGGGGAACGGATATGTTCAGCCGATTGGACGTGCGTAGCGCGCGAGCTCTGCTCCATGAATGCTGGGCGGCGTGTCCACCGGAACTATTAACTCGAATATTGGCTAATGCGGACGATTCTGGTGAGGATGATATGGTAGTTTCTGGATGACAATAAATATCAGCTTATACCATAATCAAATCATATAAAATACGAATAATTTTATCTGCAAGATGATAGATACAGCAAGAGTTCAAAAAAGCGTTAATATCACACACACATGCAACCTAATCATCCTCCATGACATCCATAGAGTCTTCGTCATATGGCAGATCCATGTAATCCTCATCCTCATCGACCGCCTTGGCCTTCCCTTTGCCCTTCGTCCTCGTCGACGCGCGAGTTGCCCGTTTCTCCTTTGGTTCTTTGGCCACCTTCTCCTTGGGAGGCTTTTTCGTCTTCTCCTTAGTTGTTCCATCCTTCCTCGTACGTGGCGCGCGAGTGGGCAGAGGCGCTTTGCCAGTCATGCGGTCGATCTTGTCTTCTGCAGGTGCTGTGGGGGCTTCTTCGATGCCTTCCATCGAGTTTTCATCTTCCACGGCCACTTTGGGCTGCAGCCTGACTTCAGTGAAGCATACGCGCTGCTCGGTGTTGGCAACGTGTACTATCGAGCGTTTGCTCCAGTCATGGGTTTCTAACGCGCAGAAGATTGGTTGAATAGAATGTTTGAGAATGGTATACCAAACCTTTGTCTTCGGTGAACAGCAGTTCTGTACCGAGGAGAGAGTCATGTCTTCCTCTCAGTATCGTACCAGAGAGTTGTAAAAACGGAGTCGGCGTATCTAATCCCTAAATTCCCAACAAAAGTTAGTAGGATTGTCTCAAGAAATATCGAAACTCACAATCAAGCGGTACGTCGATGAGCTTGGCACCAATGTAGGTTCAATGCTCCCTAGGTCCAGGGTCACATATGAAACTTCTTCGTCCTCGTAGTCTTCATCTGGGCCGAACGCCTCGACTTGCTTATACCCGGGGCATAACGAAGAGGGCGCACTGGTCATCGAGGTCGGGAGTAGGCCAAGGGATGAATGTTTGCCTCGGAGGTTGGAGACAAATAAAGCGATGGCTGAGCCTCGGCGCTCGCAATTTGAACGTTGGCCAAAAAACTGCTTGATTTTCCTTCATATACCTGCTCAGCATCTACGTCACGGACCCTCACTGACCTGGATGCTCTTCAGGCCAACCGCAGCATGCTATAAGAATCTCAAGGCCTCTTCAAAAACTTGGGTAGCGCGCCAGTTCCGAGATCCCTATGTCAAGAAACGTCTGTCCGATCCTGCTGCGTACCGCTCACGGTCTGCATTCAAGTTGCTCGAGATCGACGCCGAATGGGATCATTTTCTGCAAAAGCCCGATGTGAGAGCTGTGGTTGACTTGGGCGCGGCACCAGGCGGCTGGAGTCAGGTCGTTGCTGGCAAACTAGGGTGGGGAGCTGAGGCCTCGAAGCTGCCCAGTGGAGGGTATGCATATGGCGTGAAGAGTGAGCTGGAGATGGAGAAGAAGGGCACCTGGAGCTCACCGAAGTCTGTGTCGCATCAAGAGGTCTTTGACCCGCTGAATATCGACGCGCTAAAAGAGTTCACGCCGAGTGCTGGAAGAGGCACCATTGTTGCGGTGGATTTGCTCAGGATGCAGCCTATACACGGAGTGCATGCTATCCAGGCGGATTTTTTGTCTCCTGAAGCTGCGGATAGAATCCATGAGCTGCTTAGTGTCAAGGGGAATTTGGAAGGCAAGGCGGACATTATTCTCTCGGACATGGCAGGGAATGCGTCGGGGAATGATACCCATGATATCGAGTCCAGCTTGGAGATCTGCGAGGCGGTGTATGAGTTTGCGAGGAGAAACTTGCGCTCGGCTGAGGATGTTGGGAGGAGGAGGGGTGGTGTGCTGCTGTAAGTCTGTTTTGCGTTCGTCTTATCGACTGGTACTCATGAAGTGTACGATCCAGGATGAAGCACTTCGAACACCCTCTACTACAGAAATTTCGCATGGAGAAGCTGCAACCCAATTTCAACGACGTCAAATACATCAAGCCTGAAGCCAGTCGGTCGGCATCTCGCGAGGGTTACTTTTTATGCCAGGGATGGCGGGCAATCGACATATAGCTTGCCAAGTGACCTATTCTGAACTCGGGGGCATGCTGAGCTTTCTGCGGTACCGCACCTTCGGTCTGGGTATATTGAAGCATCGCCCACGAGTCATACGGAACCCATGCCGTTTTTGGGGGTTGTGGAAGCAAACTAGGTATTCTGGGCACCAGGTGCAGAAATCCCCCACTGGAATGTGGAAGTTGCGCCCAGCGAGTGCCTGTACGCAATCCTTGGTCCACATCTACGTTGTTATCCCTCGACATCAAGAGAATTTACAGTAACATGCTGTTCGGACAAGCCCTGCTGGTAATGGTGCTTCCTGGATAAGCAATCCCCGTTAAGCTCGTTAGTGATCGCTGCTTGCTAGCTACGCTTATGTGTATATACTCTGGAATGGAACCCGTTTTCATTACGAGTGCAGAGTGTCTGATTTCACTACCATCAAAGGCTATCGTACGTTACGTTCGGGCGGGCATTGGCAACTTAAAGCTTTGACTCATTGGCGCGAACCACAAAACAGCATTAAGGGCCACACTCTGAAACCACCGTGGTTCCTTCGTTGTTCACAGCACTCTCTTATATCGTAATTGCTCTACACTCTCATATTCTTACTAGTTCATGCAGTTGGCAATAGCTGATACTATCATGTGTAGTATTATATTCGCCGTGGTATGTCATACAAGATATACATAACGAGAATGGAAGATAAAGATAATGCTCGACAATGAGACCACATAGATGCATGAGGCATGTAGTACAATGGGCTGCAAGGATCATGGTTAGGGTGAGGGTCCAAAAAGAATCGGAGTCAACATACTAAGAGACAGTGGACTCTCTAAGCACCGAAACCGTAGAGAGTGCGACCAGAGCGCTTGAGAGCGTAGACGACGTCGAGGGCCGTTACGGTTTTGCTAGACAACAACAATGAGTTCATGTAGAAGTGATCAAGACAACAAGTGCAACTCACCGCTTGGCGTGCTCAGTGTACGTGACGGAATCACGGATGACGTTCTCGAGGAAGATCTTGAGGACACCGCGAGTCTCCTCGTAGATGAGACCGGAAATACGCTTGACACCACCACGACGGGCAAGACGGCGGATAGCAGGCTTGGTGATACCTGGTAGAATGGGTGTAAGGTTAGCTTCCGGAGTCGTATCCAACGAATGAGATGCGCGACGAACCCTGGATGTTGTCACGAAGAATCTTGCGGTGACGCTTAGCACCACCCTTTCCGAGGCCCTACAACCGCGACAACGAGCATGTTAGCCAACACCGTTCCAGCTCCTCCGCTGAGCTCGCGCATTGCTCACCTTTCCGCCTTTGCCGCGTCCAGACATGTTGTAGTAGGTTGGTGGGTGGGTAGTGTTGAGGAGTGGTAGGTGTCGAGGAGTGGCCCGAGGACAGCGGCTTCGAGGGGATGATGGTGGTGAAGAAGAGAGTGCGTCTGTTGATCACGCACGCCTTAATTACCTTTGTTGCGCGTCTGTTTGTACTTGTTGACGCGCTTTAACGCGCCGCTCTAAACAATCGTTTGGCCACTTGCCCGTGATTATCACCATATTTATCATTCGTTGTTTTGTAGCGCCTCATGTCTCCTGTGAGATGCTGTTTTGTTTTTTCTCTAGTGGTATGTATTGTAATGTCATATCTACTCGAGCAAAACTGAACCAGAATCAATTTTTTGTATTTTTAGGTACCTCATCTCGAAATCCACGCTGGAGGATGCCTTCAAACCTTAAGTTCTTACATTACTGCTCTACAGAAGCCGGAAGAAATTTATCGAATGCATGGACATACTGTAACAAAGGACTTGCAAAAATTCCAATAGAATGCATATTTCTTTGTAGGCATAGTGAAAGCTAGGCTCTACCCGCATTCCAAAGAGAAGCCTAATTTCAAACCTTAACCTTCTATCTTATTCAGGAAACCGTTCCACAGAACAAAAGAGAATGATCAAGAGAGGTAAGCCTATCAATCCATTTGAGTTGTTAGCTGAATTTTTGTGAACCCCGTGAACGGCCAATAGGGTCTTTATCTCAGTTGCAGGGTTGGGCTTCATACCAAAGTTAAATACCGACTACTTGTCCCCATTACGTCCTAAATTTTGGTGACTCAGAATGCCCCGGCTCCGTACCATGGCTCAAAGCTTGACGACGTATGTTACGCCACTTTCTATATGCCATCCTTGCACATGAGGCACTTTGGTTACTGATGATCGATGGATGAGCGCGATCTATCCGCTTCTGCCATTAGGATAAACTGTCGTGGCGCAAGCAACCTTCATACATACTTCAACATGACGCCACCGTATGCCACTCTTTTCGTGCTCTCACAGATAGACGCTCGATCGACCTCAAGTTTCGGAAAGCCCTTACACAGATGTGATCGTGTCCAAAAATAGCCACCACTTGTTTGCCCTTGTCCTTCCTGGTCTCACCTCTTCCATTCTAATCACAAAAGAACATCGTTGTGGGTGTGGGCGTTCGTTGTAGCACGCTGATAACGTGAGGCTACGGTAGCGCCTTCGACGAGTATGAAAAGCAGATTAAATTTTGATTCGCCCATCATACCCCACCACCGACCTAACGTTAACTCTGGCGTTGCAAGTATGGCGGAAGGTTTTGGACAGAATGTGGATCCGACTGCTGCTATACGCGCGATTTTGGGAAGCTATCCGTTTTCGATTGGTTTGTTGAGAGAGCTGTTGCAGAATTCGGATGATGCAAGGGCTACTGAACAGGTGAGTTGGATTGCTTCTTCTCTGCTGTTCAGAATGTTGGGGCTAGCTTCCGTATCTTAGGTGTTCGTGTTAGACCATCGCCAACATGGACTTTCTTCTTTATATGACCAAAGACTTCAAAGCACTCAAGGTCCTGCCTTTCTTGCGTACAATAACGCGCTTTTCGTCGATGAAGATTGGCGCGCCTTGCAGAACATCCATCGGTCGTCTAAGAAAGCCGATACCTCGTAAGTTCGGCTACTGTCTCAAATGTTGCTGATAACGAATTAATCTCGATACACAGCAAGATAGGAAAATATGGCATTGGATTTCGATCTTGCTTCCACGTATGCTTCTATTTTTCGATAATATCTGTGGACACGTACTAATGATACTGCCAGGTCACCGACAATCCACAAATTCTATCTGGGTCGTCTCTCGCAATCCTCGATCCGCTTAGTAGCTTCAGCGATGAAGGAGGTGCTAAGTTCGACTATGTTGCGGCCCCAGGACAGTATCATGACCAACTCTCCTGTTTCGACATGTTTTTGGCTCAGCAACACAATAACATTTCCTTTCATGGCTCCGTCATTCGCCTCCCGCTGCGAACCACTGGAAGTGAGATAAGCAACAAGGTTGTCCAGCCCCACGAGATCGCACAGTTATTCCATGATTTCGTTTCTGAGGAAATTGGTATCTCTATGTTGTTCTTAAAGCATATCTCCTCTATCGAACTCTATGAAATCGATGTCCACGGCACCCGCAGGCAGCTAGCGCTGTCCAAAATTGAGCGCTCTACCTTTGACATTCTCGCCAATAGAATAACCCACACTTCGGTGGTCACGAACACACAGGCTGGTCTTGCAGAGAAGAAAAAGGTATGGCGCATTATCAACGAAACATTCTCAGAAGAAGAGGCCATTGCTGAACTGACGAGGCGTGTTGGGAGCAACCCGGATAAGACATTAGAGAAGAACAAGCTTGTTCCAGAAGTCGGTATAGCGCTTCCTCACAATGTTTTGACCGACAAGGAAGATTCAGGTCGACTGTTCACGTATCTACCATTGCCATTGAAGACGGGCTTCCCGGCACACGTACATTCGCTCTTCGCACTTACTCAATCTCGACAGAATTTAAGAAATGAGGATACAGGTATTGTTAAGGGATCCGACGATAAGTATGTTCCCAAGTGGTCCATTCTACTATGTCTTTATCTATGACTCATAATTCTTCTTATTAGGGTTTTCGTTGAATGGAACCGCCTTCTATTTGATACATACATCCCTCAAGCGTGGAAGACGCTCTTAGAAGTCGTCACGCAGACGAATAAACTGGGCAACATCTTTCACGCTTGGCCACCTGCTCAACCACGCACACTTGCAGGTGACAGTGCCCAATGGCAGTCATTTCCATTGGACCTAGTCTGTTATGTGGTGACATCACCTGTATGGCCACTGCAGTCAACTCCTGGCCAAGTTGAAGCTGTTTTCGGAGTACTCGAAGACTCCGAAGTGGTCGTAGCTGGATCTGACGTCCCCGACACGGTACTTCGCCCACTCTCCCTTGTGGGCATTAAGATCACGCGTCCGCCTCGGTACATTACCAATCTTCTTCGTCAGGCGTCAGTCAGCTGTACGCATTTGACGCCGTCCGTCGCACATTCTTTACTTCGAGGAGAGGTAATATTACAACTTCTCGTGACTCGGGTCTTATACTAATTGTTTATCACTAGGAATCTATCACCTCCCTACAGCTCTTGGACCAAGAAGACATAGCGGCCATCCTCGAGTATCTCGTGTCGACTGAGGATATCAAAAATGTTGGTGGTTTGCCACTCTTCCAACTAAGCAACGAAGCAGGCATGCGCATATCACTAGTGCTGCGTCATCTTACAGAAAAAATGTACACCCTGCTCGAACGTGACGAGTATGAGGTCTTCGATTTATGCGATGAACAAGCGATCTATCTTCATTTACTTCCACCCAAAGTTTCCACCATTCTGCGGAACAAAGGACCCTCCGTCCTCAATGTGAACAAGTTGGATTCTAAACGGATTGTACAATACTTGGAGCTTTACCCAAACCGTCTCAACCTCAACCTTTCTCTTGCTCATATTGACGTTGCAACGGTTAACTGGCTTTCTAATTTTTGGAGCTGGGTGCAGACGTGGAGGGAACGCGAGCAATTTTATACAGCTTTTCAGCATCTTTATCTCCTCCCCTCAAGAACAGGACTCCGGAAAGCAGACCGTCCAATCTTCGAAACTGTGGGCATCCACCCCATTCTTCTTCGTAATCTAGAGCATCTGGGCGTGTGTTTCATAAATTCCCAGTTGACGGCACCCGCCCGGACAGTACTGAAGTCCAGTTCTGTAGGACTTCTCCGGCATATCAATGACGTTGCCATTCTACTTCAGTGTATACATTCTCCAGTTACAGCCACGCTGGAATCGCACGAATCAGCGCGATTATTGGCAGCGCATATTGCGCACCACTTGCCATTGCCAATACCTCTGCCACTGCGTACGAAATTGCGAAGTCTTCCGATTTTCCCAGTTCTGTCGGTACAACCCAAACACCCTTTCGAGGTGAATAAATCCTGGGCACCCGTCCCCGAGGGTGTTACTGTTAAAGGGACCAGAACGACAGAAATTCTCCCTATCACTCAGAACATTGTGTTCCTTGATGTTAGTTCCAATGGCATTAATGCGTCGATTCTCCCATTTCTAGATGATGCTTCAGGATCAACCTTGAACGATGTCGAGATCGTTTCGCTGGCATTGGAGGACTTTACGAAGCAACCTCTCCATGTCCAAGCACAGTTTGTACATTATATTTTGCGTCATACCAACAGCATACCACCTCGTATAGTCTCAAAACTGAAAAGCCTCCCCTTCATTGCCGCCACTGATGGAAGTATACATTCCCCCTCGGATTTACTGGACACTGACTCGCTCGTCGCCATTTTATTCGGTGAGCAGAGTAGCCAGATCCCTCGCACAGGAAACCAAGTGGAGCAGAGCATGATACGGGACATACAATCGCTGGGGCTTTTCCAGAAGGACCTTACAAATGATATACTGCTCGACAGGATGAAATTTGCGTCATTTTCGAATTCGATGGACATGGCGAAGAGGCTGCTGTCGATCATGATCAAATCCTCTTTCGATTGGTCCCGATTCTCTATACCATCTGACCTTGCATGGATGCCAACCAAAAATGGCTTGAAAACCCTGACGCAATGCAGAGACGAAGAATCCCGTCCTGAATTATTCGACGAAGTTCTTTTTATGCCAGATACTGATCGTTGCATTCCTCGTCGATTACGAGAGGCATTCGGATGGGACCAGTCACTGTCTTTGACAGTTTTAACCGAGCAGCTGAGCAGAACATTAGACCAGGCTAGCAAAGTCTTTGCCCAGCCTCATCTCTTCTATGGCAAGGTTTGGGAAATCATCCGAGAGATTGGTATGCGCCAATTGAATCCATCTGATATTCGTCATCTACGTTCAGTTACGCTCAATCGACCATGGGTTCCAGTGTCAAATGGTCAATTAGTATCGATCTCGTCTGCCGTACTCATGCCAGGCATGGAATCAGCGGGCTTCTTCGAAGTGTCATTCGACATACGCCGCTATCAACAAGTACGAAGCTTCCTTAAGTGCATGGGATGTGTCGAGCAGTCAGTGAAGTCTGCTTCTTGAAATTTCGCCTTGTTGACTTTACTATTCTTTACAGGCCTTCATTTGATGCGATTCAGCTAAGATTACAGGAGTTGACAAATCAGACACCAACAAACGACACTGTAAGGAAAGCTCTCCGATTACTGAAGTTACTTCCCGAGGATATGGATGACTCGCAAAGAAATCTTCTGCTAATACCCGATGATGCAGGTCATTTGCGCTCGTTCAGCCGTGTTTTCTATAATGATCTTGGAAACCGAGGATCTCTGATGGGCCTTTCTAATGTATTTCTTGCTCACCATTCACTTAGTGAAAATATTGCCAAAAAGCTTCATCTGGAACGCCTAGGTTTGCGACTCCTTCCTTCGCAGAATAGGGATTTAGATATGGGTGAGAAGCCCATCACAACTATACGCAATACCCTTCGGCAGTACTCTGTCGAACAGTTCTTACCTGAATTCCTGGCAAATGCTGCTGATGCAAAGGCAGAATTTTTTTCGATCTTGCTTGATGAATTCTCAGCTCCTACAGAAAAGATATTGTCCCCGGTTCTTGCGCAATTTCAAACAAGCCCTTCTCTTATCATCCACAATAATAAACCATTCACGGCTAAAGACTTCGAAGGAATATGTAAAACTGGCATTGGAGGAAAGGAGAAATCCAGAGGCACCATTGGACAGTTTGGCCTAGGGGTCCTGACTATGTTCCATGTTACCGAGGCAAGTGTTCCTATTGGTAGGGGAGCTTTGGGATATGAGCTAATTTCTTATTCCAGCTTGCCATGTTGATCTCAGCAGATAGTGTGCTTTTCATGGATCCCTCGAAAGATCGGCTACCAATAGCTGATAGGGTGTCTTTCAAATGTTCACTTGCAGATGTCCGAAAGTGAGTTGTTACTAGTAAATATGATCCCGCTATTGAATTTTTCTAGTTTGTTTCCCGACCATTTGAAATCAGTTGATGGGCTGTTTGGCTTCCAAGCAGATGCTACAGAACACTACAATGCTGTTAGTATCTTTCATCGTTTCTCATATTTTATGTGAGATTATGACATTTCTTCAGACGCTTTTCAGATTACCTTTGCGTACTTCTGAACAGACTGAGCAGAAGCACTGCATATTTCCTGACGTTTGGAGAGTTGACCGAGTGTTGAAGGAAATTATAGAACCATTCAAGAGTATGGCTTCCAAGTGTCTGCTTTTTACCGACATACAGAGCATTAGCTTCTCGCACCGTACTTCGTCAGGTGAACAACTACAGTCATGGTCTGTCGAAGCAAAAAGAGAGGACATCCATTCAGCGGACGATCGTCACTTTAGTACTGCACGCATAGTTTCGCATCAGGATGGTATTGTCATGGAAGAAAAATGGCGAACAGTCACCATGTCCGCCATGGATGCTCGTAGTGAAGAACGAGTGCTAGCACTCAGTAAAAAGCATCGCCTGCGCATTCCCCTTATTGCTGGACTTGCAGCTGTACTTCCAACTCCGAAATCACCCAAAAAGAAAACTAACAAGTTAGACTGCACATTCTTCTCGACCTTGCCCCTTCCTCTGTCAACGGCTTTGCCCTTACATATATCTGCCTCCTTCGCATTATCGGCTGATAGGCGACAGATCCGCCTAGACAGTTCTGAAAGTGAAGAATCGCAGTACAACCGTTGGATCCTATCAGAATTCATACCACCGCTATACTTTTCCCTGCTGGAAGATCGTGCTCGAGTTGGGGACAACCAATGTTTTTGGCCTGGGTTTAAAACCATATCTGGTAGCACCAGTAACCATGATCCACTCTCACAAGTGGTTTTGAAGTCGTTTTATGAACAGCTTGGAGCAACGGACAGTCAGGTCTTCTATGGCACTTATGGTGGCCAGCCGCTTACCCCGTCGGAGGCAGTCCTTACGGGGGACGAACCTCTCCCGATTACAAAGGTTCTGAGATTGCTTCGTTCACAAAGAGTCGTTGAACTTCCTTATAGCATTCGAGGCCGTGCAATTTCTGAGGCTAAACTCTTTTCAGTTTGTCATAAATATGTCAGAGAGGAGGTGCTTCGCGATCCTTCGACGATTACCTCAAACGCTGAGATAACACTAATTCAAGATGTTATTGAATATCTCTTGCCTACCTCTCCCAGCGATATCAAGAAGAAAGATTCTACGTATCTGTGCGATCTTTCTCTTTTGCCTCTGGTAGATGGGACATTTGGAAAATTCGAGAATATTGGAAGATGCACACGAAAGTATTATGTCTGGCCAGGGTCGTCAGGAGAGTCTGTGCCTTTCCGAGGATATCATCTAGTGAATCTGAAATTCCAGGCCCGTAAAATAGGACTACTAGATGCAGGTCTGAACGTCGTGGCTCTTGATCCTGCTGCTGTCAAAAATCTGGTTGCGGAACACCTAGATGCGGCACCAATGAGAAGTGGAACTCCCGCACAGGAACAGGAATGGATTTCAATGTTTTGGAAAGCATACCACCACCTACCCAAGGGGACGAAAGACTTCATTATCCACTTTCCTCTCGTCCCTACTCTCAAACTTGGGACTTACATTTCCATAGATCAATGTCAGCAACAGTCGGTAATTCTTGTAAGTAACTCGAGTAAGAGGTTTGAACCGTTTTCTGGGTCCTGGAACTTCCTATCCTCTTTGGGTGTTACTGTTGTATTGTGCGATGGTGATCACGTTCACCCTTCATTGTCAATCATTCTTAAAGAACTACCCCATTTCCGGTTAAAAAATGTTCTCGCAGGTTTAGAATCAACGGGCTCTTTATCAGATCGGTTCTGCAACGTTGATGCTGATCAGCACAAAGCGTTTGCTTCCTGGGTCCGAGTATCCTATATTAAAGAGTATGAGCATTTTAATCTTATGCAGCAGCTTCCAATATGGCCTACACGACAACGAAACATTGAAAAATTACGTTCTATATCTGAGCAGTTTTTGATGTTGCCTGAAGGAGTCCCTGTGGATATGGCTGCTCGTTTCATGAACGAGTCTGTCACCAGTCACGCAGCCCAACTGCTCCAGCTCGGCGTCCATGCTCTTTCCTTTTCTGCGTTGTGCAGCCGACTTGTATTACCCAGTGTTTTACAGGCTGCTGGTGACTATGAGTCTTATAGGCAGTTGTTTGGAAAAATCGTATCCCATTCACGCACGGATTCCAATCCTCTACCGGTTCCCAATGGCTATAAAGTTATTGTTCAATCGAACACGCTGTACAGCTCTCAGGACCAGTTATTCGTTGCAGCTTTTGGTAGCAGCATACAACATTTCCTTGCAGAGGACTTCAAGCGGTTTGAATCTGACTTGGACATTCACGGACTTCGGCGGCAAAGAAACCTCTCGTTTGGTATATTCAAGGATTGTGTGCTAGCTTTCCAAAGCGATCAAAGTCACGATAAAGGTGTTAGAGCGTCTGAGATTTTCCGTTTCTATTGCGAAGAGCTACCCTTGCTAATTGAAAGAGGGCAGAACCCTTGGCAGCAGCTTGACACGATTAGGTTTATTCCAAGATCCCAGTTCGAAGTCTTCCGGAGGCCGAAAACTTCCCAGATCGGATGCGACGTTACAAGTCATCTTAAAGAATTTCCAGAGTTGGTGTCTCCGAATGAAGTTGTGCTAGAAGAATTCGAACCGATAGCTTGGACACAGCAGGCATTAATCGACCAGCCCCACGAACGACTAATGATGAGTCATCGTTCCTTTGGCCAACCCACAGTACTTGAAGTTGTAAGCGTAAATTAACAGTTTACGCCATTCTGTTGCTAAAATCACATTTCTATATAGATTCAACATCTGCGCGTTCTGACGTTGACGGTGGCACGCAAGTATACCGCCGACAGACATATTCTCTCCGATATTAAGGCCACATATACTTGGCTCAACGAACACACGGAGGAAGCAGCTGAGCATCTTATACTTTATCATAATGAGGCGATTTTTCTCAATGTCCATAATCCTCTACCTCTTGGACACGATCACTGGGCCTGGCACTCGGCGGATCAGCTCTACTTCGAGAAATATGATATTGATGACAGTGCTTATCACGTTCGCAACTTCCTTCTTCCTTACAAGAAGCTTCTTCTAGTAGCCGGGGCACAAGACGTTGTGAAGCCAAAACTGCCACAGCCTCATCAAACGTCCTCTGAAGAAATACAATTAGACACACTCCGCTCTCAGTTCGACAGTATGCGAAAGTCGGGGATGCTCACTGATGTGGTTTTTGTTCCATACGCTATTGAAAAGCCTACCAAGTCGGACGGATTACCTGCTCATCGGGCTTTCCTATCAGCATTCTGTGAGCACTTCCGTAATGCATTCTGTGGAGGATACGGAGAAGGTATTGTCCAAGGGGAGCCAGGTGATCCAGTCCTATTCAAAGTCTGGACTTCCATGCAGAGTGTCGAACACGTTCTTGGTCAGTTCGCTTGTAAACATATCTAGCATATTAACTGATCACACCGCGCTGATAGATTATATCTACACCGGCAACATCAATATTCAAGATGAGATGGAGGTCGATGATGCGCTGGCAGTTCTAGAATTATCAGATAGTTGGGAAGTCACAGATCTATTCGAAAAGATTCAAAGGATTATTGTGGAGAAAGATATGATCAATCCACAAACTCTTGAAGAAAGTGAGTACCTTTTGGATGCTTGCTTTAGACTATTTGCTCATGCACATTTGACAGTCGCAGAAAAAGCTCGAACACATAATGCAAAAAGTCTCCTAGATACGTGCGAGGATTATGCTCTAAAAAATGTTGAGTATATCAGGCGTATCAATGGGATATGAATGTTCATGTTTAGGTATCTTTGTACATATGTATGATGCTATTGCTCTGTAATATTACGTTGTTCTCCCGACTACCGATGTTAGTTATGCCATGTGTATAAACGCTAAGCGCAAGACTTTCTGTGTCGTTCTGATGATTCCCCATAGCAGGGCCATTCCGCGTCGTGAGCCTCTGATATTATAGATATTAGCAGACTTGCATTAACTTCTTGAAAGTGTTGGCACCGCTCTGACGTTGATGTCGTCGGCTTGCCTATTACGAGCGTAACATGCTGTGCTGTCCAATCGACATCCACTGTCCGCGGATAAGGCGCATATGGATGAAGATGCCACATCGGTGGTTGGGCTTAATGGTGAAGGCAAGCCGGCACCGCTGACTGTACGTTCGGCAACTTTGTCAAATGCTAGCTTCGCTTACCAGTTTGTCTTCAAGTAGCGGAGACTGACGTTGCTAATAGGACGTCAAGTGCTGATATTACGGTGAATTCTCGTTACCGCCTGTTGCTATAGATTGGATTCCTCCTCCTCAGTGAGAGGATCAGGAATTAACAACCGCAAGTATTTCTTTGACTCCGCGTGCATTAATTCATTGATTCTGATCTCGTACGGCTGGGGAGTGAATGCGTATCGCCGTCGGTAGGGGAGAAAGTAGCTCCCGACGTCACGGCAAAGCAGCGAGCCCTCGAGATCGGCAGGAACCTCAAGCAAGTCCTGGTACTCTAGTATCGGGCATGTCAGTGGCTCAACTACTTTGAGTACCCGGATGTTGAGGATATTTGGATCCTCTGTTGACCGCACAAATTTGGCCGTTAGCCTGCCTGGCGTGTACGCGTAAGAACATGATTAGGAGTAAGTTGCTTTGACTTACCCGATAAGAGAGGGGTTCGTTTATTATCGTGGATGCCCAAACTGTTCCTCTTTTCGAATGGTAAAATGAATTTGCCCATGCGCCTGAATCCTAGGGTGTTGAATGTAATGACCGTCACCGGGAATTGCACCAGGAATGGATCATCAAGCGAGGTGGCGATATGGCTGTACTGCGATAGTGGTTCTTTCGCATAGAATGCCATGCATTGTTCCAGGAGTGGTGTGTTGACGAGTCCTTGCTTGACTAGCTCCTTCAACATTGGTTTCGGAGGGTCAGAGGCAAGCCCGAGTATCTGGAGAGACCAAGGAAGGGTGCTTGGACGCAGAAGATCCTTGCCTTCAGAGAACGACGCAGGATCCGGGGAAGGCGTAACTCGAAAACGAATCTGGGCGGCTGCAGCAGGCAAGGAAGGGTCGGAGTGGAAGTAATAGAAGCCTCGTGTACCAGGTGGGTAGGGAAGGTAGGCTCTGTTTCTCACGTCGTAGTAGGGATTTAGAGGAGTAGGGGCAGTAGATATCTTTATGTTTGGTGCAATTCTGGATGATAGATCAAAGTAGTCTTCTGGGACGAGCCTTGCAGGATCAAAAGTGGAAATTTGTGGACGAACGCGGCGACGTACAGATCTCTGGTGAATGAGAGACCCGCAGCATTTTGCCTGACCAATAACTCCAGAGATGAGCTTGCTAGACTGTTTATAAAACCTAGAATACGCCATGAAAGATGTCATACGAGTGCTTTCATATGTCCCTCTGAATGTGGTGACGAAGATGTGGTTGAAAGCAAGTTGGAAAACGACGCGTCAAGATTTTGACGCGTTATTTGTGCGTATTACTCCTAGAGGCAGATAATTTTTTTAAATAAATTTCAACTCATTTCAAAGAATCGCAAGCAAGAAATAGTGAATTCCACCGTTTTGTCGATGTATACTAAGTACAGTAAACTTAAAAATACAGACTACAATAGTATTTTGGTTCTTCTGCATAACCCCCACTTGACATCCAAGTTGATTCCAAGAGTCCAAGAAAGCAGAGGACGAAGCGAAAGGAAGAAAGACAGGCGAAACGACTTAAGCAAAGTCAAAGGCCGCGCTCTCCCATCCATCGCGGCTCTTCTCCAGCTTCGCCTTGCCGTCAACGCTCTTCTTAAAGCTCTGGACCTGCTTCTGGCCCTCTTTGAATGCTCCCTGCGTCCGCTGTGCGATTTCACTTGCAACACCCTTGGCAGCATCAACACCTCCCTGGACATCAACATCCATATCAGTCACAGCGCTAACGTCAACGCCGACCTCCTCGCCAGCGCGGACCAGACGATCGCGAAGAGGCACGCTACCTGTACCCATAGGACCGCGCTTTTCACCAGAGAGGATCTGGGGCTCAGCACCCATAGCGAGTTGGGCCTTGCCCTCCTCGCCGAGGTTCTGCTCGACGACGAGACCGGTGCCGGTGGCGCGCCATCCGACCTCCGTGCCTTCCTCGCGGCTCTCGCGTTGGAGGCGGCCAATCTCGCTCCAGATGGCAGCGACGAGGCCGGCACCTCCACGGACACCAGTGTCTTCGAAGACCTCGCGGCGGCGGCCGACATCGTAGGCGACGCCGTCAGCCCATTCGATGAGTGCGCGCAGCTGCTCGGTGAGAGTCTTCTCGAGCGCCTCGCGAAGACGCATGACCATGATAGGCTTGAAGAGGGTGACGAGGACGGTGTGGTTGGAGTCCTTGACGTCGAGAGCGACGTCTTCGGAGATGGAGACACTGACGTGCTCGAGGACGTTGAAGTGCTTGAGGGCGTGGCGCGATTTGGCGCCGGTGGTGGTGCTGGGGATGAGGCGGAGCTTGAGGTCGACATCGACACCCTTCTTGGGGAGGGTGAGACCCATGAGACCGGTGAACTCGGCAGGACCGACGGTGGCGGTCTTGTCTTTGTACCAGAAGGAGACATCGTCGAGGGTGAGTTGGAGTGCCTGGACGCGGATGTGCGTCAGTGCACCGAGAGCGGTGGTGGATTGGTCGGAGGGGATGGAGGGATCGGCGGTCTTGATGTCGATGTCGGTGATGTTACGGATGTAAACGTGCGAGGGGAGGAGGTTGAAGGAGGAGATATCGAGGTTCTCGAGGACAAATTCGATCTCGGGGTCCTTGTATTCGGTTCTGTGAATCCAATATCAGCGAAACAGTTAGCGGTTAGGAGAATGGGAGTAACAAACCTGGGGATGGGGACATCACGGAGCTTGCTAAGCACGCTGGGTACGTAGACCTTGAACAGATCCTGCCAGAACCAAGTGGCCTGGTCCATAGCGGCTTGCAGACCGGTCTTCGCAGTCTCAGAGCCAGCTTTAATAAGGCCACTCTCGACATCGTCACCGAGTTCTTGGTGCGCCTCACGGACCTTCTGCAGATCCTTGTCATTCTTCAAACCATTCTCAACGCGAGCCCACTCGGCCTTGACATCCTCCACCGACTTCTTCCACTTCTCATCCTTCTCGAGCAGTGTCCTCCAGCGCACGCGGAGCTCCTTGCGCTGTTTCTGTGCCTCCTTGGAACGGGCATATCCAGCCTCGGAGAGATTCTTCTTCGCGCTTTCGAAGAAGTCGTTGAACCACGCTTTGAGATCGGGGTCCTGGAGGACGGAGGCGATGGAGCTACGAAGCTTAGTGATAAGGGGTTCGAGGGAGGTACCAGCGAGGCGCTCAAGAAGGGTGCGGATGAGGGAAATGGCTTTGGGGATGTGTTGTTCGGGGGTGGGGTCGGCGATGAAGGTGGAAAGGGTGATGCTGGGGTCGGAGACGACAGATGCGGTCTGGGAGAGGCGTTTCTGGAGAGTGGAGAAGATGGTGTCGAGGGCTTGGCCGTAGGAGGGGTCAGATTGGGCACGATCGCAAATCTTGATGGATGTTAATGGTTATTATAAGATAAACAGAGGGAAAACGGACCTTATAGTAAGCATCCTGCAGTCTTGTGCTCGTCTCCTCTGACTTCTCCTTGACAGTCTCGCTGGCGCTCTGGCTAGCACCGATGACACTTGTTCCAGCGTCTTTTACGGTGTCCATACCATGCTGCCATGCGACCTTCGTGTCTTCCTCCTCTTCGAGACGCTTCTTATCGCGTCCAAGAGCATCGCGATCGCCTTCCTGAACGCCCTTCTCCACATCGCGGAGAGCATCCTTGGCCCAGCTAGCCTGCTCCTCAACCATCTCCGCTGCATCGGCAATGGAGAGGCGGATGATGGAAAGGAAATCCTGGGCTAGAGAAGAGCTTTCGGAGGAAACTGATGACCAGACGATAGAGAGGAGAGTACGGAGGGAGGTGCGGAGGGCGTTGATATCCTTGGTTGCCTGGTCGGCATTGGCCTTGGCTTCAGAGGTGACTGTCAAGTCACCTTCAGTAAGGTGGTAAATAGCCTTCTGGACGATGTTATCGGCTAATAATAATAAAAGGATTAGATATGTAAAAATAAAATAAAAATATGCAACGTACCATTCTTGTTGTTTGCAAGTTGCTTGTATGCCTCAAGGACACCGCGGAAGTCGTTAGCAAGGATCTTGCCTTGGGAGCTTAGTGCACCCTCAGCTGAGGGCTCGACCTGGGTAATCCCAACAGCATTGAGCCAGTCGATAAAGGCGTTAAATTGCTGTGTCGAAGGGAGCTTTCCAGCCTCGAAAGCAGCGATTACAGAGGTAGCTTTATCCATTGGAAATTGGTGATTAAAAGTCGTAAAGTGAAGTTATAAGATAAAAGCGAGGTTGTAAAAGCGTCGTTGAAATCGTAAGTAGTTCTGAGACTCCAAGCGGGTACACGCCATTATATATAGATCTGAAAAGATAAGCCCCACTAGTGTTGTGTCATTATACAACGCAGAGCGATGACGCGATGACGTCGATGATGCTGGGTAGAGTTCTTCCACGGAAACGATTCCGGCGAGAGAGCGTCATAATTAGGTGCGGAACAGTAAGCTGAATGACTTTCCGAGAAAAATGAAAAAGGCATCGTCATTGAGCTCGACGTCGACGAAGGAAAGACCATTGTGGCTGTGCTGACGTTGTAAGTCCAATGGCATATAAAAATAACAATGGCAAATATACTGTTGGCCTAGAAAGAAAACGCAAGATGAAGAAATGGGCACTGATTATATTTCCTGGAAGTAAAGAATGGCCATCTTAGTGGTAGTAATAGATCTTTCAAGTTACACGAACCAGCCACCTTTACCGCAGTTGCTTTGGCTTTTTCATGACTCTGATGCCAGACTTGCCACTGGAGTCGTTGTATGCGGTTCGACTAAGCAACATCTGTCAGGCTGTAAGGGACTTAGATCTATACAGGCCATAGGAATCAGATACACAAATGTAATATGTATATTGAAGCGTGGTTTGCGAGATTAGGGAAGCGACTAACTAAAGTCAAATTTAAGCCTGTCCGGTGATTTGTCGGCAATAGGATACATTGTAATGCTCCCTGTCGGTTCCCTTCTTGGGAGTACGTTTCACATCAGCGATCGCATCAGTTTGAAATTTAACCTAGACGTTTCAAGCCAAGAAGCAGTTCCAAAGAATCAGTGTTTTTGATCAGAGCAGGGCTGGCCTCTTGTCCGGGCTTAGCGGTATCTTGCGATTGTTTTTAATGGCAACAATCTCTGGAAGAACGATTTTCTCTTTCTTTTTTCTTTCTCGTCCCCGTCATCCTTTCAATGTCGGATATGCACTTTTCTTTCTCTCGTCGTCTGTCTCTTCTCTTTCTGCTTTCGTCGCTGCTTAGGCTTGGTTATGCCCAAACGTTTAAATGGCAATTTGAAAACGCTGTACGTACTTTGCTATTATTATAGTTGGTCGATCGATCGAACAAGAAGCCTGAACTTCATCTTCAATGGCTCTAGGCAACAGAAGTGCAACAATGCGCGTCAATGAGCATTACCGTCCAACCGGCTGCCAGTGGAAGCGTTGGAGTGCCTCCATTCTATATGTTGGCATTTCCGGTTGGAGGCACTCCCAGTACGACTCTGGCGGGGACGAACACTAAAACCATCAACTATCAGTTCACGCAACCAGTCGGTAAGTTTAAGATTGATATTGACTCGTAATGACCTCATTTTTAACTGTATGTCACAGGATCCGAAGTGATGCTGAACTTGGCGGATTCGACGGGAAACTCTGGAGGCATACCCCAGGTGTTGTACAAGGTTGTCGGTGAGTAAATGCTCCTCTTCGTCCTGGAATCATCTCCTGAAAATTATGGTATAGCCGGCCAGAACTCGCAATGTGTTTCATCTACATCAAATTCGCCGGAATTTACAGTTACATCCAACGTGACAGAAGTAGATACCTGTCAACCATGGGGTCTAACGATGAAGGGCGGCGTCGCTCCATACTTTGTAACAATTGCCGCCCTCGACTCGGGAGGTGTGACTAATGTCACTATGCCTGCGCAAACCGATGTCTACACCTATATCAACCGCGCTCTACCAGGGAGTCATCTCATAGGTACGCTGGCCGAGCTTATCAGCGCTACATGGTTCTGACAGTTTTCGTCCGCCTCTATAGGTGCTATTAGCGATTCGTAAGTCCAAGGAGGCTTTTACTCGCTCATTCCAGGTCTGATAATACTGTCTAGTACGGGCCGATGGGCATCCGGAACTCCACTTGTCACAACGAAAGGTATGTTCAATTCTTCGTTTGCATATACTTCTTTAAACTCGATAGGATCAACAGGTTCCTCGGATACTGAGTGCGGAGGTTTGAGCAGCTCTAGTACTAAGTCATCAAGTGTGTCTACGACGAGTTCCGCAAGCACGACGGCGACGAAGACATCGGATGAATCCAGTACCACAGGTAATCAACAAGATCAGAACCCGCAGCAACAGCAGAGTAAATCCAATAAGACCCCTATTATTGCTGGGGTTATTGTTGCTGTTGTAGTTCTGCTTCTTATTTGTGGTGCTATCTTCTGGTTCCTTAGGCGTAGGAAGACACGGCGAGAGGGAGAACAGGATATTATACCGCGGAAATTTGAAGCAGGTGGACACATACATACGGTCGACCGACTAGGTGCTCTTCCCCCTGTATCGGCGAGCATGAAGACCGTCCCCATTGGTGATTCTTTCACAAATCCAAGCGCACCATCAACTACTTCTGCAGGCGTCACTTCGTATTTTCCACCCAGCACTCAGCCAAGCCAGGCCAGTAGTCGCCCATCAGACTCGACCGATCGACCCAGCTTGCCGCCGTCATCTGCACAACTATCAGTAAAGGCGCGAGAGGCACGCCTTGTCACTCCTGGGCCGCCTGAATCAGAGTATATGGCTTCGACTGCACCATTGTCAACGGCTGGCACTACCGATACGGCAAGCTCGCGAGCGCATGCACAGACAATGATGTCTCTGACAGAGGGACCGATTGCAGAAGAGGAAGTATTCCAGCATCGAGATGGCGGAGTCGCTAGGATGACAGAGCTTCCGCCTCCCTATGCAGATCGTGCGTTGCGTGGTGACATGGCTTGAGGAAGTAGATAGTAAAATATGATAAGACAGTCGTTTATTGTAATGTAAAATGACAATTGGAGCACCTGAGCATCCAAGCTTCGACGGCTTTTAATCTTCATGGAAGTGATGTAAGTACTGCTAGCATCGTTACAAAAAAAGTGGCTAGAAATTTGACAGGACATGTGAGGCAAGAGCTCTCGCGTCTTACTGGAAACAAAATTAGTATATTGGTGGTATAACCTGGTCATTTGGACGTACTGTAACCATGTATTCTAGAGATACGTCAGCCAGTAGCAGGCTCCAGTAGGTCGGGCATCCATGATAGAACTCCGCGCGGGCGCATGCAAACAGCAACCACCCCCCACTTCAACCATGCATTCAATTTGAGCATATGGGTGGGCCATCTTGGGACGATAACGCTCACCAGCAAGGTTCCTGTCAACTCCGAGAAAACCCTGCGTACGAAGATAAACTCTCGCAATGCGAATGTAACAGCTTCATCGATGAAGATGAAGGCAGTTCTGCTGCTGTAACCAGCGATATGGACCAGTCGAATTCCCAACAACGCAGAAATGACAACGTAGAAAAGCCCAGGGAAGACCCTCATCCCAGGTCTGAAGATACGAAGAGCATGCTATGGGGAGTAGTTATAGCTATTGAGGGTTTATATCCGCAATCCGCGTTGAGGAAGCTTCTGGATGCCAGAGCATGAATGTTTGAGCATACGTGGCTGAGTGTGGTTCCTCTAGAAGGAAGTCATGTGAGTCTAGGACGGAGAATTATAGGCCATGTTACGGTGCATTCCAGGTATAGGGGGCGACAGCGGTCCGATGTATTTCGGGGCGGGATTCTTTGACCAGAGTCAGACGTGTCTGCAACGTGAGAGCTTCACCACGTGACCTTGACCACGAATTCTACGCCGGATGAAAGCATCTAGGCGATTTAAGAATCGACATTCCACACTTAAAAAGCGAGGAAGAGCCCTATGAAAATTTGTAGCAACGAGATAAAATAATTTCCGTATTTGGAGCACTATAACAGCAACAAGACCGTGAGTGACTGTTCGTTAACATAAACAAACTCAGGTAAGTCCACTTACTGTTACATTGATAGCTAACCAACGCGATCGTTTAACAATAGTAAGTGATTTGTATGTGCATGGATTCCATTGGATGTGAGAGCGACTCCTGATTTGAGCCAGGAGGAGAGCTGCCCATGCTATGGTGTAGTCGGAATCGGCGCAGGGAGTAGTTGAGGGGAGAGACACGGATCAACCTGGCTCTGTCCAGTTTCCTATGTATGCTTCATCCAAGGTGGCAGTACTTGAAAAAGAGCACAATGCTCTCTGGACCTCTTGAAGTAAAGAATTTACAGGCTGAAGGGGAACATCATTCTTGGCTGGTGCATTAAGACAAATGGATACGCACCACGACCAACGCTACGGAACATTAGCGTTTCTTCGAAATTCTGTAGACCAGAGATGCCCTTTGTACTTGCCTATAATTAGTTGGTTTCCCAGCGCATTGGTGTTATAAGTCTGTTCGATATTCGACCTGAGTCATGAGATGCCGAGCAGAGAAAATTATGCTGTTCTAAGCACCATTTGGGTACCATCACCATATCTAATTTAAGGAGCTTGAAAATGGGGTAAGTAGGACATGTACGAGTAAGCAGTGGTGTTGTGTATGATCGTGTTCAAGAGAGGCCAGTGTACTCGTAATTGGTCAAAACGCGTCGGTGGCGCGTTTATTTGTTTGGCAACTCTGGCAAAACAAAATAGTTCACCATCACATCGCTGAGGACACTGTTCAATGTCGACCTAGGTCCGATACCTATGCAGACAGAAACTAGTCCAAAATATCGCCCATGTCCAATCCCTATGCGTACATTTTAGAAAAATTTGGGCAAAAGTTCGATCCAAACCGCGTCCAGAAAGGGTTGGTCGCCAGCAGGGTCCGATCCCAAATTCGTATGGCATTTGGTTGTTGGTGCGGCCGTAAAACAAGGCCAACGCCAAACACTCTTCTTATCAACCATCACTGCTGAACATTCCAGCCTCAAGTCTCTACCATGACCATAGGGGCAACCCTTCCAGGACTAGAACTCCGCTCGATATTGGAATGAAGATAATATGGGGAATTTAAGGGCCTAGCTGACCCGATACCGACGTACCTAGCCGTGACGTCTTGGGACCCTCACAGCGTCAATTAAGAACTGAGAAGCCATGACGGTTATCCTTTCTCACTCCTCACCTTTGACTCAAATTATTCAGCACCTATATTCCACGAATTCTCTCGACGCCTTGACATGCTTTATGCTGCAGTTAATATGTTGAAGAAGCGGGTGTCAGGAAGAAGTGAGGAAATCACTTTTGCGCCAACTTTTGCAGCTGATCCTGAGGCTTCGAGCATTAGTGACGAAGAAGAGGAGAAGAGAGGGGCTTCTGAGGTATAAAGTAGATACTTTTTATCATATTCGTGCGTTTCCTCTCAAAATAGGTGTCCGATCCGCTACGCGGACAGAAATCGGTTCCTAAGATGTCTATTGCGCTATGCGGACGTCAATGGGATCCAAAATGGTAGGTCCGATCCCTTCGTACAGATCTGGATGGATCCGGCCAAAAAACGCCTGGACATAAAGGCCAAAATTTTGAAATTTCAGATCGGACGTTTCTCAGCATAGAACAATGTTCTCATCGCGGTTGTATTGTCTTCTTTCATCTTCCTGACTCTGCACGAACAAAATACCCTCAGGCTTGGGATTGCGGGCCGTTCAAGTCAGCAGTACGAGTATGTCCCCCCTTTTTTTTTGTTGCCCATGGTCTTTATTCTTTCTTGAAGTGAACATCGGATGCTCATCACTGGAGAATGTTTTCCACAGTATAGACGCACTGGGAATTGAACTGAACTCGTTTCGTTGGACTTAGGTGTACTTATTTTGGTGTCTGGCTTCGGGAAGATATATTAGCATTGTACTAACTACCATATGTTCTCCGTTCCATGCAGCATCTAGAAGTAATGAGGAACATGTTGAAGACTGAGGTTTTTAGAAAAAGGATATGTAGATACAACCGAGCTCCGCGTCCGGTTACTTGATTCATGTTACATTACACAAGGTCCCGCGTTCACAGATTAATAGAAGTATCGCTAAAACAAATGCCGTGATGAATAAGTTATGCAAGAATAAAGATACTCGGATAAGCAAACTCCGTGATTTTCAGCAAAAATATATCTCCTGTTAGATATGGGTCATTTCCCTGACTGTAACCATGGCGGAATTCATACCTATGACGTCTCCTCGAACTCATTTCCTCACTTCACCAACAGCTTCAATAACGGAGGTACTGTCCGTGGTGAAAGCGGTGTCTCCAAGAGAGTCAAATGAATCGTCAATACCAATAATTGTTGATAATTCGACGTTGCTACTGCTACTCTGGCTGTCCCTCTCAAGTCCCTCGTGTTTGAGGCGCTGCATATTCATTATTAGTCTGCATCCCTGTAAGTCTTTGTGAGCGATCGTCAGGATACACAGAAATAAGGCGTACTGCGATCGAGAAGAATGAATTGGGCCAGCTGACCAAGGGAGAGCGCGAACGTTAGATGCGCAGTATGACATGGCAAAAACAAGATAAAACATACGTGAACATGAGATGGGAAGATACATGAACAAAGAAAGTATAAGGCATAACGAATGCGAATATCACTGCGTCAACCCATTTACGTGAAATTTTCGACCGGTGAAGACGCAGACATACGAATAACAACTGTGAAAGCCCACGCTCCATCTCTCAACAGTAGATTTATTATATATCGACTCTGCTGCGAGTTTAATCCAATAGCACGTTTGTTAATTGTAAGAGTCCAAATCACGGTTTGGGTGACGATTACTCCTGCTCTGTTGTGGCAGAAACATATTAAGTATTAAATAAGTATAATTCAGAAGAAGATCGGGTAAAGTCAGAATACACACCCGTATATGAAAATATCAACTCCTTCATCCTTCGCCGTACAAATTTCGTCGTAAGTCATGGTATTTCGTGTTCGGTATCCGAAGTAAGTGGCGAGTGTTGTTTCTAGGATGTATAGACTAAGGAGAGACCAACCGACGGTGCGACTTCGATTATAGAGAGCATAGACTGGGAAGATAGCATATTTAAGAGCCTGTGGGATTATTGAGTAAAGAAACGAGATGGACGTACCCCGTAGCATTAATACGCCCTCAACTGCGGTGAAACAAAACTGCGAGCAGATCAATTGCGCATAAAACCATCTTGTGCAAATGTGGGTTGGTATTGGTGGATGCGCCACGGTGGTGAGGAGGATATAATAGTTCACTCTATAGCCTCAATGTATTAAAATTAACAATTGAAATCAAGTCCGAGTCGAAAGAAGAGCGTCTCACGACTGCGTTAGCATTGGCACGTAGCGGAAATACACATAGGCGTATTTCAATGTGAACGAAGGTGCACTATTTGATCAGGCTTTTGTCAGTCTGGTATGGGTCGGCGATGATTGCATTTTGGCATACATCCAGATATGTTTATACTCCAAGCTCCAGGAAACGATAAAATCCCAGAGGAGGATGACGAGAGCACCCACTAAATGCCATGTTTCAGTCAATATTCGAGAAAGCAACGGGAGCGGTGACCTACATGAAGACCATTGACGGACATACACTTCCTGGGCTTGTTCAGCACTCATACCTGCCCAATTAGACATTGCTACAGCAAGTGTTGAACTGTCGGATGTCATTGACGACGAAAGCATAAATATGGAAACTTCTTGAGCGACGAGACGGAATAAGTTAACAACGAGCGAGCAGAAAGAAAAACGAACGTGTGCATGTGACACCGGGCATAATAATGCATACTATTACACATAGCATTCAGTTGCAGCCTCCAAATCAGCATTCATTATTCAAGGCGCCGACAACGTCAGGGTCTGGAGGGTCGGACGACGTCGCCTGCCGGCCGATATCGCTTGTGCTCGCTTGGAATAGTTAATTTGTTGGTGACCTTGCATCATCGAATTCTAGGTAAAGCTGTAAGAAGTATGAACCATCCAATTTCACGTTGTGGACTCCAAATGAATAAGTACACAGAACTTCAATACGCAGTGCTCGATTCTTCCAGATGGCAGTTTTGACAACTTTGAAGATATCTATGTATCTGTTGTATTTGTTTCTGTTTGGTCTCATGATCAGGACGCGCGTCGTTTATGTAGTTTAAACTTCAGGGTCTGCATGTATTGTGCATGCATGTACTTAATCAATTAGGCATTTACTTAGTTTCTACTAACCTCAAATGGTAGAAGGCATCGGTGACATCCATGGCAGCGGGGCTGAGTTGTGCTCGAGAAGATTGTGCACTCGGCTTGCACCTAATGATAATCATGAACATTACGAAGATACGCACTGGAAATTCAACGTGAACTTGAACTGTGTCATATTTTATTGTTATATCCAATTATTTATCAACCAAACAAGTATACATGAATTTATTCCATTCGACCAGACCTCTTCGGAATGCCATCTTCATATTAGTGGCAAATAGGTGCAGAATCGAGATGTAAAGGGGACGCTAATATTGGACGCTCCATCAAATAATGACCTGACATGAAGCTGGCTTCCACCATCTCAAAGTCCTCCGCAAACACTCTTCATACCTAGCTTTATCGTGCGTGTGTTCTTCCGCTGTCCTTTTTGGAAACGTTCCTTGTCAACGACCAGGTTTATAATAAAAGTAACTTTGAGACACTTACTACATATCTTAGATCTACTATCGTACACAGTTACACTGACCAGTGACGGTTCACCTCATTTCTGCTAGGAGACGATTGGGCCTGACTAACGACTGCAATGCATGGCTCGTGTTTCGGAACCGACTGATCCCTGCTTTGTGCGGGTTAGCAGCTAGTCTTATCTGTTGCTGAGTATCTTCGGAATTTATCATATGGCTTCAGGATTGTCCGAACGAATAACGCGCTTCATATGTTACAACTATATACATTTACAGCTTTGGTTTTCTTAAAGGTACGTTTCAGGTTATTTTATATAAATTCTTGATATTCTGGGAGCTCTCTTACGACACTTGAGCCAGAATTACGTCCGCGGCTGTGACAGTGAGTTTAGAGGAATCCGGTTCGACTGCGATGGATTCGACTTTATCACCGTCAGTGATGATGACGAAGCGCTGCAGCGTAAGGTGAGCATTCCTCAAGATTCAGCAGAAAACAAGGGATGCGTTACTTTGGATCGTGGTCCTCCGAGAACAGGGGTTGCGTCGAAGACTAGTCCGAGGGAACCGACGAAAGACGCTTTATCGTCTGCAATAAAGTGGACAGCTAAAGAATTTTGAGGATCAGAATGCATTAAATGTTTCCTCCGAATAAATCAGCGACGTACGAGTTCCTTCAGGAGCAAGCTGTGCTTTCCAAGCCCTTCAGGTTGGCAGAAGTTGTTACTCGCATGTATGATGAATCAAGAATTGTCTTCACTTACTTCATAACGAAGACATCGTTAACGGCCACAATGTAGACATTGTTAATGCCTTTCTGCTTGAACTGCACAAATTCCTTAATGTATCCCGGTACCTGGGCATGGCAAGTGCCCGTGAAGGCGCCTGGCACTCCAACCTAACAGGTACGATTCGATCACCAGCGAGATACAATGATGAAGGTTGTACTTACAATAATGTTCTTTCCAGTAAGGATTAAGGGTTCTGTCTTAGCTGGTTCGTCTTCTTTGACCTGCGATGCAGGAATGGTGCCTCCTGGTTGAACTTGTGCAGTCGAGAGGAGAGAGGTAGCGACAGAGTGGGCGGCCTGTGCAGCACTAGCAATGACCGATGTCATTTTGAACGATAACAATAAATGCGAGAAGAAGGCGTTTGAAGGGCTTTAATTGATAGACCTTATGAGATGGGAGTACTCGAGTGAGAGTAAGAGTGAGAGTGAGAAATGGTGCTGCTGAGAACGCAATCAGCAATGAGTGATGTCATATCTTATCTTATCTGAATCTGGTCACCAAGCAATCTACTATTGCGTCAATTTGGCGTCAATCAAACCCATTCCCGTCGGTCTAGAAATGTTAATGATCTTGACCGCATTCAAATATTAAGATAAGCTATAATATAACCCTGACACCAATGGAAGCGGTTGACATTGCTTTCTTCACCCCGGCTACATAATTTACATTTTTGAAGCTTCACAACCGTTTGTGGCGAAGATCAGTTGGCAATGGCAACTTGGTGCTGATGATTTATTACTTATTATTCCAGTGCTCCAACCTTTTTGTTTTGTAAGCCGATTTCAATATCCCGGTGAACATCTCCAATATCCTGGCTTGCACTTCAGTGGGCTCACTTAAAGTATGAAAATGGCCGAACAATTTGATTATGGATCGGAGGTAATCTGAAATTCTTCTGGAGCGCATGGACACGGCAGGCTTTCTACGTATGTAATCACAGACCACATGAGGGGACGAAGGAATGTCACTGGCAATGGATAATATTTACTAGTAATGAAAGTATTTTCGAAGCAAAGCAATCGAAGATTTTCGATGCCGTTGAAATTCAGTGAAGGCCTTGTTGGAATTTAGTGGCACTGTTTCATTAATCAAGTAGATACTTTATTCAGATTACTACGAGCATTTAAGTAGAGCACTTTTATGCTATGTACTCCCCCGTTTGCCTCACGGGCTCACCGAGGCCAAACGTTTTCTTCCCTTCTTTTAACAGCGCCCTGTCTTGTTGACGTGCTGAACAGGGTGTGATATGAGGTTCTAGTTGCATTTGAATGAGAAAGTTGGTGCAAAGGACGCGAGCACGGGCCGACTGCTCACCCAAGCGACTTTCGAAACGCTCTCATTAGCTAGTGTCGGAATCATTATGCTCAGCAGCAGGTAAACCGATTTATAACTGACATCCACTCTCTAGCTTCCATCAACTACAATTTCCTACCGAAATTAATGTGAAATAAAAAATTTTAAAGTCCGTTGGGACAACTCAACCTTTTGCGTGCTCAGAATTCGGAGAATAATGTTCACTTTCCCCATAGGCCATGTTCTAGAGTCAGGTACGAGATAGTATCTTGAGACAAGAAGCTTGCAATTGGGAATTCCTGAGAACCCCAGCGTCTGATGGCCGGACCAACGAAAGCAGGGACGATTCGAGCACGTAAAAGGGGTTCCAGACCTTCCTCAATGTGGTGAAGCATAATCGCGCGAAAGAACCCCAGACGCCGACGATTGGAAATCTATTATAATCAAAATTTTCAAGAAGACTCAGAAATCCTTGGAATGCTTAAGACGCAGAGAACGGCAGGCCATGCAGAGATATTCGATTTCCAAAATGGGAATCACTTCAAAGAGATCCTGTGAGAGGCCTCGCTTCTACGATGAAAAATTATAAATAGCACGAGGCTCGAAAGACAGGATGCCACTGTAAAATCTCTAGCTCCTGCGACTGTTGATGGGCATATGCATGGTCACGCATACAAAACATAGGTACAGATTCGCGATCGTCATAAAATTTGAAGAAAGACGGGCCCTGCCATTTAAATCGATGGAGTCAGTGCACTGCTGCATTACCTTCTGTCTAATCATCTTCTGTGATTTCATCTACGCTGATAGATGCCAAGTCTGAACATTAACTGTCACTTACAATGCTGTAATCGATATCAACATGGGGGACTGAGCCTCTTCTTCGGAGAGTATTTAATCTTTACTCGTCACAACCTACAGGTGATCCCTATTGTCCCCAATTCTAGAAACCAAATAGGATAGCCACCCAGTATACAGAAAAGGGACTGCTTACCACATCCAACTGTTCCAGCGGTACATCCCGCGAAGATGTCGGGTATGAATAGGATTGAGGGTTCATTTGAATTTGAATAACGTCAGAATCATTTAAAAAATTCCCGTTGGCGAGTAAGATGAATATTATTGTTCCTAAAATCGAATTAGAAAGATGGCGCGTTGTAACACACAAGAGTCAACTCGAAAATTTCTAGCATATTTTAGGAGATTTTAGCTGTACCAAATGCCTTGGCGGCACTTACTCCGGAGGCACGTTTAGAAAGGCAGAAGACTTTGTGCGGATATAGATATTCTATTCTTGTTTTATGGTGGTCCTTGTGATTCTGTACTTAGCACCTGACGAAAGTAGACGGGCAGAGTAGACCAGAAGCAGATGTTTCCGAGGAAGCCCGAAGGAGAATAAACTTGGGCAGAAGCATGATAGACAGTTCGAGTTCCGGGCGAAAATATGTATAGACTGCGTCATAGAAGTATAGAAGACGGAGATCTTTGGATAAGAATACTATAGGCCTATCAACTTTCCATGACCGCATAGATGGTCCTTGGGATGATGATGGAGTTGAGAAAAGTACAAAACTCGTTTTGAACTAAATAGGAGGCTTTTCTAGTGCCAATTTTGCTGTTGAGAGGCACAATAGAGGTTTGATAAAGGCTAGAGACGCCGCTAGTTGACATTGGCGACGGTGACCCTGTTGAGCGTTGTTTCGAATGCGTCGACCGCGGGCAACTTGGCGAAGCCTGCGAGAAGAGCACTAAAACTTCCGTTCTTCCTGAAATTTTGTAGAGCATCAATTAGCAGGCCCTCACATCCACGAGATTGCACACGATGGGGTATTTTCAGCAAAATATCCACTCACGAGGCCGATGAAGGTGAAATTTGGGGAGGATGACTGTGACAAGACCAACCAGGGGTGTGACAAAATGTGTCGCTTTTTGTTCGAAAGCGGAATTGCCGAGAAGCCGTGCTTAGTCATACACGCGTTTTGTTTGGAAAGTTGAACCAAAACTCCGGCGAAAAGCCTCCTCCCTTTTCTTCCTGAACGTGCTCATCGCTTGCCACGACGTCCTCGAGGTGCTCAACGTCGTCCTCATCGTCCTCAACGATATACGCAGTGATGGATCTCACCACGTTTGCGGGAAAGTACAGACTCGAGGAAGAGATCGCAAATGGAGGCTGTGGTGAGTACCTTCGTCAGCTTTCACCCACTCACTGTCTGACGAACTTGTATAGGCACCGTCTTCCTCGGCGTGCACACTATTGCCGGCAAGGAGGTCGCTATCAAGCTCGAGCCGGCCATCGCAAAGCACAGCCCGCTCAAGCAGGAATCCAAGATATACAAGACCCTCATGGGGGGCACAGGCGTGCCATGGATCATGTGGTCAGGCAGACAGGGCGACTACAATGTCATGATCATCGACCTCCTGGGCCCGTCTCTCGAGGACCTCTTCAAAATGTGCAACCGTCATTTTACGTTGAAGACCGTGTTACTGCTCGCTGATCAGTTGGTGAGCATTTGGCGCGCGCTTCTGTGCCACTGACGACGCGTCTGACGATTTGGCTGCAGATTTCGCGTATTGAATTCATTCACTCGCATTCGTTCGTGCACCGCGATATCAAGCCGGCGAATTTTGTCATGGGCACAGGCAAGGCGGCGCATATGGTTAACGTCATCGACTTTGGGCTCGCTAAGAAGTTCCGCGACTCGCGTACGTCGAACCACATCCCGTACAAGCAAGACGATGTACATGGTGTTGGGACATCACTGTTCGCAGCGATTAACACCCATTTGGGCGTGGGTGAGTCGTGTTTAGTGCTGCTCAGGAGTGGCAGAAAACTAACCCTATTTGACGCGTAGAATCATCACGGCGTGACGACCTCGAGTCACTCGCGTATATGCTCATCTACTTTTTGCGTGGAACGCTGCCATGGAGGAAGCTGCGTGCACCTACAACAGCACCCACACCCTCCCCAGACGCCAGCACGCCGCCATATAATCCGGTGTCCGCTACTTGGGATCTTATTCGCGATTCGAAGCTCGCGAATGAGGACCTCCTGACGGTCGGGCTACCCCCTGAGTTTGATGTCCTTTTTCGGTACGCGCGGGGGCTCGAGTTTGACGACCTCCCGGACTATGAGGGGCTGCGTAATCTGTTCAGGGGTCTCGCTGAGCGCGTCGGCGTGGAGTACGACAGTGTGTTTGACTGGTCTGTCCCTGGGTCTGTGAACAAGGCGAAGCACGGGCACATGCGCACAGAGGGGAGCGGGAGTGGCGGACGCCGCTTTTGCGAGGCATGTAATGCGAGGAGGAGGTAGGGGTTATGATGGTGCGGGAGCTGAGTGGGTGTTTCTGTGCTTTTGGTTTTCGATCTTGCACTGACGTACTCCACTTGGGCAGTTGGCACTTGCTCTTTTGACGGGCAAATCCGCGACCCGCACGAGGTGACGGACGAAACGACGATCCACGCACGCACGCAACACAACGCATACGATTACGCGCTCGCGACATATGCACAGGCTATGTCCACGGGCTCTTCTAGCACAACCTACTGCCGCGACTTCACGCCGCCCCCTAACCTTTTCATCGATTTCTGGTTCACGATTCCGTACATGATTCACGACTGTCATGGATTATGATGTACGAGTTATGGCCAATGAAGACTGGGGACACGCTTGGATCAGAAGAGGCGCTCGTTTGATTGTTCTCTGCCTCTTGAGAACATGGGGCGTCTCACCGGAATTATTTTACCCTTTCACTCGTACGTTCGTTTTGTACTTTCTTTTTACCTCGCCTGACGATCTTTGTACAGATCCCTCATCATCCCAATGTCGACGATGCTTAATACCAACCTCGATCATACCTCCGCTTTCTTCCTTGCTTTGTTGTTCTGTTGTTTGCTACTCCCTACGCTTACTTATGCCCCTTACCCATTTATTCGTGCTTTCCTATAACCCAGTCATTAAACCCCAACGTGTGCGAGTGTGCTTGTCGAGATGGGAAAGAAGAAGTGTATGTACTATTTTTGTATGAACCATTTATCTTGGGTCTTGGAAATATAAAACTATTTCTACTACTAGTGAAAGCGAGATATCATATACATATTGTAATTCTAGGTTAGAACGATATTCAAAGTCTGGCTGCTCGGTGAGAATGGGTGTTTTGAACAAAGTTCAAACTCAACCGTCATTTCGCGCGTCAGAGGTTTTACTTGTCTTGTCTTTCCCCGCCATCGTTCGCGTCGACGTCAACATCGTCTAAAGGCTTTCGCTCTTCGCATTCAGTGTCCAGCTTACTCGATACGTGCACTGTGTCTCACGCTGTGAGTGCTTGTCATCACAAATAAAACTTGTCGAGAGCCGGCACGCCCGCGTCTACTTTATCCCCCAAACCGCGCGTCTTCTTTCATCTCCCTCATCAACATCCTCCTACAACCGTCTTTTGGCTTAGTCTAGAGCAACCGTCTACATAAAATATCGCAAAATGACTACCACACCACCCGTGTTTAACTCCGGCGAACGCGTGCTGTGCTATCATGGACCACTCATCTACGAAGCGAAAGTGCTCAAGGCGGAGAACTTTCCTCAGCCGAGCGTGTTGACTGGGTTTACAGGTGCACATTACTTTGTACATTACAAGGGCTGGAAGCAGACGTGAGTTACTTTGCTTTTATGTTCGTTTTTCCATAAGCGTGCGGTTTTGTATGATGCCGTATTGCTGCCAGGTTGCTGATGCTGTATTTGCTGGAATTCTAGCTGGGATGAATGGGTTCCCGCTCAGCGGCTTCTCAAACTAAATGAACAAAATCAGGCGTTGCAAAAGCAGCTCCAACAAAGCGCTGCTGCATCGGGCAACCATGCCTCAACGTCAAAGCCACCCAAAACCGCTGGGAAGGAAACGACGAGCACACGTACTGGGACGAGGAAGGATGGCACTCGGGGTACGAAGAGGGCTAGAGAAGATGACGAGACCAGTAAGAAGCCGGAGCTGAAGCTCATTGTCCCAGAGGTACTGAAAGTTACGCTGGTGGATGATTGGGAAGCTGTGACGAAGAACAATCAGGCGAGTCTCATTTTTGCTCAAATATGTGCCCTTTATTCACGTCGTCATCTCGATCTAGCTCGTCACTCTTCCGCGAGAGCCAAATGTTGAGCAAGTGCTGCAAGATTTTGCAGAATATTTGAAAAAGGAAAAGCCAGCACAGTTCGTCCCTTTACTTTGTCTCGCTTCAACGCCACTAGCTAATCTACCACCTTAGTTTGCGTGAACCCACTCAAATGGCGCCCGTTATCGTCTCCGGACTCATATGTTACTTCGATCGTTCGCTCGGTGCGAACCTCCTCTACCGCTTTGAGCGCCCACAGTATGCTGCTGTGCGTAAGCAATACATTACCGGTCCCAAAGTCATTGTTGGCCAGGAGAGGACGATGAGCCAGGTGTATGGCGCTGAGCACCTACTGAGGATGCTCGTTAGTCTGCCACAGATGATCATGAGCTCGACGCTGGATGCAGATAGTGTGACGTTGTTGAGGGAGTATGTAAATGAGTTGCTGGTGTAAGTACCCTTGTTGTGTTGATTCTTGCAACTTCTGACTGGTTTGCATTTAGATTTATGGTGAAGGAGCGTAATCGGATATTCCAGGCGGAGTATGATAGTGCAAGTTTGCAGTACCAAAATGTTTCTAGGTCATGAGTGGTCTTTTTTTGTGCTGTTTTTCTGTTCTTTATGTATTCTTTACTTGTATGCCTTTTTTTCTATTGAATTTTGAGTGATTGTAGGATGAGTGATTTGTTCCCAACAAAAACGAGCAGAAACGGGGACTCTAGCACACATAGTGAGTGCTTCTACTGACACTTCATCCTCGACCTGAGTACTCATACGCCATTTAGGGGAGTATGACATCTATGACACCTGAGTTTTCGTGTTGTTACTTCAAGAACATTATTCCGATTCGCGTATCGGACATATAATCGCTGCTTCGTGGACTGCATTGCTCACTCTCATTTATGGACGATCGAAAGGGCACCACATATCTTTTGAATGACAGCATGGAAAGGTTGCAAAATCTGCTTTGGCAAGGCTTTCCCCATTGTTAGCAACCCCCATATGGATGGGTCATACCTCTACTCTATATTCGTTCGTGTTCAAATCAGAGCTAGTACGAAGGGAATATTCTACCGGATATAACCTCCGCTTCCGCAGGATTTCATGTGCCCCACAATTGGGGAGCATATCCGACATCGTGTGGCCTCGATGCCAACACCCACCTCCTCGTACACTACTGACAGTGAGTCACTCTGCTGTGTTCGTAGCTCATGTCCCTGAGTTTTGAATATTGATAGCTCCACCTTCACAACTCTGGCGGCCGGAGCCTATCTAACAATTCTGAAGCACCAAGATGTCGCCAGAACAGAGCCACAAGTCGTGTTAAATACCTCTCTTTGGTATGCGAACTAATATGTTGATGGCCTGTACCTGATGAAATGATAAGTAGATTTTGTTAGGCCTCTGCAAACTCGTTATTACAATACGAAATTCAGTTTCTCTCAGCATATAAAGGTATGATTTCGGATTGCGTCCATGTTTTACTCTCCAACGGATTATTCCATATTCCGACGTTGAAGGAGAAGGCATGGCATTTCCACTCTGCTTATGTGAACAAATCTTAGGAAAACAGTGCCTTCGTGGATGCCGTGAACAATGTGAGCTGAAGGAACTGATCGCTCCTCGACTTGCCATACTGCCCCACTCCTGTGTACATCTGTCCGACGACTTTTGATCCTACGTCTCTAGAAACGCACTCCCGTCTATAACTCCTTTTGGACTGAATAGTGTGCTCAGGCGGTGGATGAGACCTTGTCATCTTCGTTAGTATCTTGGTGTTCATGATGTATTATCATGCGACGGCGTGGCCAGATGTGAAAACTCGACGATGTTAGGGTAAGCGCAAGTAAACCCTGCATATTTCTTTATGTACGAATAAGGCTTGCGTCGGGATGATTGTAATCTAAGCGTTAGGTTCAACCTCTTCTCTTCTTCGTGTCCCCGTAAGTCATGTTTACTAATGATCAGGACCAACGCCATTTATTTTCAAAACCAAATACTTCGCGACCGTACCTACCACAAACCAAGTCATTTAAAGGTAATGTAACTTCCTTGGAGCACTCTAAAGTCCATTTACTTTTTGAATGTACACACGCTCAGGATCGACCTCCATATTTCGCTCCCGAAACAGCACATCCTGTTGACTTCCGCCCTGGTTCCGCCAATACGTTACTCCTTTCAGCCCTGCGTGACATCGTCAATGACTTACTGGTTTGTTAATGTGAATATGGGTCGACGGCGAGCACTAGCAAGTGACGTTTGATTAATGCGAAAAGGCGGCAGCTCTGGCATGTAATTCGACCCTAAATAGTCGTCGTGGTCAACGGGACGAAGCAGAATTATTCCCTCCTATTCTCATTGCGATTCATCGTTTCCCTCTCATAGATCGCCCTTTCCTACTCACTGGCAGTTCCTGGTTCGACCTGGCTGTTTCCACTGTCTATACGTCCTGACGAGTTCGCGAGAACGATTCTTGATGTCAATTAAGGATTGCTTAAAAGTGGCGGTGAGCGAGTTATACCATTGGTAGAAGGCAATGTTGAGGACAATACACTTTAGCACTATCACGATGCAAGTAAAACAGCATGGAGAATACAATTGTGAGTACTGCACTGTATTACTGTATCATACTTACAGATGGCTGAAGAACTCGCTATCCTATCGCGGGTGAGTATGATCCAGCTAGACAGATGAAATAAGCCGAATACTTATTCACTTATTGATAGCCATTTGTATGGTCTCAATTTCCTATATCACGAAATATCTCCAACTCCTTTTCAGATGCTATTGTCGTTTGGGATTTCATCGAGCTGTACGTTGATTATATTGTCACAAACAAAAGTTGGACCATTCATAATATATTCAGTCTAGAGCCCGAATATCGATTGGTGTGTATGTTCTGCAAGGTATATCCTGCTACTTGGCTTATGCGCTTAGATCTATAAATCACGATGGAACATTCTGAAAGTGGTTTATCTCATATGTCGGTACTATCCACTTCTCATTTGGCCAATTGAGATTTGGTCTATGGTATTTGACCATAATCTGAAAACCTGTGAAGTTATGGTCGTATTTCAGCAGTTTTCCTTCATCCCGCTGGTGAGCCTTTGACAGGTGATTACAAATTCTGCTTCTTAACTATGCTGACACTTCCACTAGCATTTCTTTCCACAATGTATTTCGAATTTAATTGTTTCTGGTTATAATTCCCACCCGCCAACATGATAGTGTTATAGATGTTTTAACCATGCGAGCTTGGGCATTCACAGGAAGAAAGAATTATTTGTTCTGGCTACTTTCAATATGCCTTACAGGACTTCTCGGTATTCAGATCTGGGCTTATACAACAAGTCTCCAACCTCGTCAAGATGGTTTCTATCTGTTTGAACGTTCTGGTTGCTTTAGAGACCGTCGACGAAATCGCAAACGATTTGGGGTATTATTTTTATTTTCATGAAGCAGACAGCGACTGATATTTGTCTAACTTACAGTATGTGGTGGTGTGTGTTAAGCTCTATTGTTTATAATTCAATGTATAAACCCGTTCTGCGCAGCTGGGCTCGCTGGCCATGGATAGCATAGCAGCTGCCGTAATAATTTTGGTAGATATTAAAAGCATTCCGTATTTCTAACCCACTAATGCAATATTTTGCAGCATTGTATTCGTACACGCAGTACTCACGGCAAGCTTGGGAAGCTGTTCCTCCGACAAGGTTGGCTTTTATTTCGAACGGATCTAAAAACAAGCAGTTAAATAACACACCTTTCAGGTTTCGGATTTTTCTCCTTAATGGGTTTTCTAAATTCAGCTACAGCCGCCATATACCTTGGGTATATTAACTCGATATCTTATAATCCCTCATTCTTACCTCTTCTTACAGAGAGCTACGAGGATTTGATGCGATTGGTTTCGTCAATGTTTTGATACTGCCCAATCTTCTGGTATGTATTCTCACATCGCATCGCATCGTATGTCATTTTATGGGACTGACGGCCTATCACGTTCTACTAGGCTTGTCGTTTGTAAGACATATGTTTTCATTATTTCCTCTAAATTCACTATAGTATTTTCTGTTTAGTATCCTCCAGCTCAGGCAGCGCGTCTATCCAACAGAAATTGACCAGCTCATATTAATATCACGACACGTGCGCAATGCAATACCTGCAACATCAAACCATGACCCAGAACCTAGCTTCTCATAGATGAAACAACGGGGGCCAATCGAACATACTGCAAATCAAGTTAACATTTATTCTGTTGTTAAGATACCATAGCACTACGACGGTTGAAGTAGTATTATTGCTAGTACAATTCCGTTATAATCTGCTGCAATGTATTAGACAATAATACGCAGCCAAACATACATACCAATATTTAGTATGGCGATATCCACAGAATGGAGCGTTCATAAGTTGCATGCGAGTAATAACTTTTGTCATACGAGCCAAATGATACATTGACGGCTTCCATAATTGTTTATTGTACATTGTGAATACATTGTCAAAGGCTTATTCCTAGTCAGACGTGAGACGCAACAAATGAGGCAGCAGCACCAGCATCCTGTCAAATATAATAATTGAGAAACTTAGTTTCGAGCTACTTGATCATTCACTCACAGATCCGTAAGACAGGTGTGCTGCATTGATAATTTGACCGCCACTACAGATATCGTCGCCTTGTGCGCAGAAAGTAATAGAGCGGCCATTCAGGACGCCCGGAAAGCCCTGATTGTCATCGGGGTCTCCAAAGACGACGACAGCATTTACACGACTCTGGACAGTCGAAGATAACTGCTTCGCAGCGAGGTGTGTGACCTGGGCTCCTTGACTGATATGGCGATTAATTAACAGTTAAATAATACAAAGTACGGACTTACCTGTAGCCGGACATCACAATCTTGGTGTTCGGACAGGAGCCCGCAGCGGAAGTAATGTCGCCGGCCATGGTCTTCGCACCGTTGGGATCACCACCTTCCTCGAAACCAGCTATGTCCGCGGGGTAGTTAACCCCAATGAAGTTGAGGGACTTTCCACCGAGAGCCGATCTTAGAGCCGACTGGAAAGGTGGCCCCACGACGGTCCCTATTGGGGCACTCTCTAGAGTACCACGAGCGAAGATGACCGTGACGTCTGCGCAACTCTGGCGCGCAGTCGGTGCAGCTAGTGCAGTGTAGACAAGAGCGAAGAGTACGGCGAACCTAAACATTCTTGAATTTGAAAGTGTAATATGGTGTAAATGCCTTGAAACTGAAGTTGGAGGACGCAACTAAGGTCATTTTATACAAGAGTCGAGCTCGCAAGGGTGCTGTATACCGGAAAGCAATGTCAGAAATGAAATGCGACAGTCCCGGGTGCAGATATTTCATCATGATTCACAAGTATGTGAATTGTTTAAGCACTCGCTAAATTATGTATCCAGCTGATGAGGATTTATTCTCTCGCTGGAACGCGGATCCTGTCGATATGCAGAGTTATTTTTACATGTCCTATTTCTGTCACAAGTCGTTAAGCCCGCGAGGATCTCCAATTAGTAACCAACTGTAGCCGATGTAGATATAATTATGCGGATTGGGTACTCGGCGACTGTTTCTACATTCCGGATGCAATCCCAGTAGACGAGCACAGCATAAGCCCATCATTCAAATAGTCAGCAAAACACCTGCTTGACGAGAGCAGAATTACACACGAAGGGTTAGAAATGCTGCAAATTTTGGAGCACTATTACTATAAGAAAGCACTGTCAATGATATTTCCTGTGTTTAGCCTTGAGGCTATTGTCAAACAATAGAATTACACTTTAGTCAAAATCACATATACTAGTAGCCGGAAGAATGAAATACAATACTGTACAATATACATATAATGATACTGTCAACGTCCATGACTATTCATACTACAAGTTCATGTCGTCTGAAATATGAAAATAACACAATTACCTGCTCCCAGAAACATGAGGGACGGATGCAATTGGCGTTGCGAAGCTACTCACTATATTCGTCCCAACTTCGAAGTCTTCTCACTCTCGGGTGTGAAGTCCAGTCCCGAGGCCATTCCAAAGATCACAGGTGTTTGTCCCATAGCATCCGTCGTCGGTCTAGGTCGAAGCATCCCGTTGAACGCAAGATGCCTACGATGTTGTTCCTCGAGTGCTGTGATCCGTTGACCGATGCGTGCAAGCCACGCATCGACTTCGACGAGAAAGGCGGGTGTGGGTGACGCGGGGAGGGGAGTGGTAGGTGGAGGGGTGGCGCTAGCGAGGAGAGATGCTCTGGTCGGTGACCTCTGAGAGCGCTGTGAATGTGAGGAAGGAGAAGAGGGAGTAGAGTGTGAGGGCTGGCCGCCCGCGGCAGCTGGTGCCATTGATGGATCGACGTGATAATGCTGCGTGGTGAAGGCTCAGAAGCCGTTATATACTTAACTAACAAACATATAAGAATATGATTCACGTGGCGAAGATGTCCAAGAGGGGCTTGTGGGGTTGGGTTGCTATGGTTGCTCGGACCGCCGAAGATTTAGTTGGTATGGGCGTTGCCGTCGTCCCCGATGAATATGCGAAGTGAGTCCAGAACTGGAGGTTCGGCGGTGGGCCAGAGAAGGTCAGGATGCCTGGAGCTCAAGGGACTAGAGTCTCGGATGTGTGAGCTTTCTCGATTGAATCAGTTGACACGTGGAGAGATGAAACACAACTCAAGAATTTTCATATAACAATTCGATGGACACTCAGCGGAAGATAGTTTCGACAAGAGTACAATATAGCAGGGCAACGATGATACAAAATAGCACATTTTGCATATCATTTAAAATATTCACTGAAGAAACAAGTGTCAGCGGACTTTCTTTAAGAAAGCGATAGTATGCGTTAAAACTTACGTAACTACAAAACACGCAGGTTATCTTGATGAGAGTGATAGATGGCTAGTCTCGACTGTAGATTTAGTAAATACAGGTGATCAGACAAGTGTGCGCAGTAAAGGTAGCCAGGAAAACCCACATCGTCAGGGCATATGATTGCCAATCTACATTTACAGTTGATCCCAACAATGCTATCCCACTCTGACTCGGTACCTTCAGACATCCTTTGAGCCTACGCAAATCCAAGATGTTGGCTATATGGGCTTGATTTTGAAGTGGAGGGAGATAAGGGAGAAAATGAGACACTATAGCAAAGTTAGTTTTTGAAAGCGGAGCGTTGAAAGAAACACGCCTTGAGATCCTGCACAAGATAGTAGAACACGCGGAGACCTTCAGGGTCTTCACTGTCCTGGATATCTACCAAGGATCCAATTTTGGCAGTCTGCGATGAAATTTTCAGAGCCTATTTGTTTTCGAGAGGTCTATAACGTACCTCAAATGCGATATGGTCGTTTCCAACTCGGATTTCGAGTTCCTGCTTGCCGACGATGTTCTTTTTCGGCCAGTTGGTGTCATCTTCCCTGTTGAGAGTAATATGTCAATAACGACTCTCATCCACGATTTTTACCACTTACTTCGTAATTTCACTCGACTCAACTATGCGCTTGAGCTCCTTCACGACGAGAGGTCCAACCCACACTATTGACGAAAGTTTTAGCCCAGGCACGATGGTGGTTGAAACACGAAATACTCACTTTCTTTGCGGATGAGACTGTCATTACGGTAGTTGGAGTTGTTAGCGTATCGCAGACGACCATGCGAGTATTCGAATTCCAGGAATTCGTGGCCGTGCTTGCCAGAATGGCCTGTGCTGTAAGAACGCGCGTTGGCTTTGGTTGACTACTAATCTATGTATGAAAACGTACTAGTATCTGGCAAAGTGTTAGTTATAAGGTGTTATTGAAGTGTATTTAACACCTACCTGAGGTAGAAAGGGTCGTTATCGTGAGCAGACATGTTTGAGGGCCGTGGTGGTCGTGTCGAATGATGAGGGCGATGTTGTTCTAGATGCTCAAAGCGGACAATGAAAAAATGAGTCTCCGCGACAAATGCATTCACTTTGGCGCACGACTCTGCCACTGTTGCTTTACGCGTTCCTCAGCTTTGTCCTCAAACTCTTGGCCCCTCTGCTCGTTGTCCATATTGAGTTGCTCGCAGCACATGCTGGATGTCTAGCGGTGGAGACCATTGCAACGTCTCTGGCTACAGGTCAGTGCTGACACACGTGACTGCTAAATCAGTTTGCATGACACAAGCGCGACCTAGATAGATATTCGCCCAATTCGCGCGTCTGGTCACTCGAATCGCTACTGGCGGCGATCATAACTGTCTGCCTATCATTTGAATAACTGTTTGTAGATATCGACATGGCTCCTGCAAACGTCGACGCGCTTTATGCGCAAATACGGAAACGGATGGTCGAGGGTGGCGAGTGGGAGCAGTAAGTCATTACTCGCGTATTATAAAAATGTGCCGCGTTCACAGCACTATATCTGTGTAGAATACAGGCTGCTTTGGCAGCTAAGCTCAATGAGAGTGGTTGGGTCGATGACTTGAGAGATCGCAGCAAAGGTGGCACTGCTTGTTTTCGAATGTCAAGCTTACCTACTCACATCAACTCCGTAGAGCGTGCAAGAAACATGGATCCCCTCTCATTCCAGACTTTGTTGGAACAGGTTAACCCTAATGCACAAAGTGAGCTGGTATTTTATTTTCAAGAAGTTCTAAATGTTTCTAACAGGTATCGTTTTAGCATCTGTGCCACTTGCAGTGAAACGCGAAATAATCTCTCTCATTCGCCAATATCTTGAGAAGCAATTTGAATAATGTATCGTACTAGTATTTCTGTAGCGTTGATCCACGGAGGAGCATCACGAGCACGCGAATTTACATATTTCGTCTGACAGGGTGTCGAAATTGACAAGGAATTCTAGTAATAGGTGTCTCTGTCTGAGTAATATTCGAGGAATTCCTCTCTATGTATTCAAATCCATTTAATGAAGAATGAAGAAAGAATATAAAAGTTGCTTGAACGCCGGTTCTAACGCTGTTGTAAATATTTATTTATTTTTAGAGAACTTCCGAACACTACCGTGGGAACGCTGTATAATTTTGCTTGAACCGCGACCATCTCATGCTGAGGCTCGCGCTTGCCCGGTCTTCCCGCAGATACGCCCCAGGCACTGCAAGATGCAGACGCTTCAATAGTACTCAGCCAGGGTATGTCTCATGTTGAATATACGCGTGTTTTTACGAGGAATATTGATGGATTTTCAGTGACAAACCGGGGAAACCGGAGGCGTCTGCACACGTAGCTGAGTACGCGACATGGTAGTTAGGATCGGGGTTTATGTGCTGATTTTGTACAGGAGACCTATACAAGAGCGACCAGCCCTGTCGGAAGAGGGCTCAAAGCCAAACAAGACTGGGTGCGTGCAATGTCATAGCTGTTCAGATGATGATGCTAATACGTTTTGTGTTCGCAAGACCGACTGCGTCCACGTCAAGTTTGCAAAAGCCCAAGGAAGCTGACATACCTCGTGCCGACGCTGATCTATCTGTGAAGACGTTTTCAACGGATGTGGAGCATATTTCAACGCAAGCAGCGACGGCACCAAAAGCGGAAGTCGACGTATCGGTAAAAGAGGCCGTACAATCTCAAGTTAACGCCAACGTTTCTGTGAAATCGTCGCCCAACGGAGTCGAAGTGCAACCATCAGAAGCCGCGACACAATATGAACCTCTCGTTGATTCGTACGACACTCAGTTATGTTTCAAAGTGCTCATAACTAACTAATATATAGTATGGCGCCTACACCTGAAGTCGAGCCCGAACTTAGCGTCAAAATAACATCGATGGAATCTGCACCGACTGAGGCGGCTGATGCTGCACCACTTATGGAAGTTGAAGTAGAGTTGGACTCTCAGATAGCTAGTGCTAACGCTGCTGAGGCTGCGCAGGATGCAGGGATTGATGTAGAGGTGGATTTAGATTCCCTGTCACCCCAGGAACAGTGAGTACTCTTGTATTGCACATTCACAGCTCACTAACTTTGTGAAGGGCTGCTCTTGCTGAACTCGTTAATGAAGCACTACCAGAACCTCCGTCTCAAGTTGTTCCTGCTGAGTATGTGACAGTGATAATTTTCTATTTACCTTTTCTTAGCCGTTCCATAGTTACCAATCAACTGGAATCTTCGACACCTCCTCATCGTAAGTGATGCCTATCAGCAGCATCGCATACAGGCTCAAAATAATGATATAGACACATACCTGGAACGAATGGCCTCGATCCACGAACACTACCTCGGCGGGTGAATCTCGAGGAGTCTGACAGGCCTGTTACAGAAGAAGATTATGCGGCGACTCTTGTCCATGGACGAGCCATCCACATGCCCTTCATCCACCCCCGGACCAATGGAATTCCTGTCGCCAACCTCCACTTCCGTTCACACCATCCCCAACTATTGGACCTCTTCACACACTTCGCATCGCACGCTGCTTCCGCTCTCAAGATTCCTATATCCCGTGTTGTCTACCTGCCGACACAGCGCTCGATGTGGACTGTGCTCCGTAGTCCTTTTGCATACAAGAAGTCCCAGGAGAATTTTGAGCGACGCGTGCATAAGCGCGCTATCAAGGCATGGGATGCTGATCCTGAGGTGGTGGATCGCTGGGTGCAGTATCTGCGGAAGCATGCGCTTGGTGGTGTCGGAATGCGTGTTACGAAGTGGGAGCGTGCCTCTCTGAGCATTGGTAAGACCACTTTGGCGCATGTGAAGGAGAGCCTGGACACCCCCGACGATAAGATTAAGGCGTTGGGTGAACAGATCATTCGGGATGAGTTGCTGGCTCTTAGCCAGAAGGAGAATGTTGCACCTCCTGCCTAGGATTTAATAGCTATTTACATAACTACTATTCTTTTAGACACGTCTATCCTGGACATCGCCTCAGAGAGAAAATCAGACGTCTCTGTTAAGCTGTAGCATACGTACGTCTTTGGGTGTGTATATGATTGAGTGGTACAACTACAGCTATCCTACAGTCATGGAACTCTTACATGTGTTTTGCCATTCTGTAGTTGTGGATTTCAGTGCTTCGTCCATATGAGTGTCAATTGCGGCAAAGAGCACCTTAGCAGCCGCATCGACGCTTTGCCGCTGCGAATTCACAGATAGGCTCATAGCGTAGAACACGAATGAGTACGCAGTATATGTCTTCTCGGTGGTGATCATTGCTGAAAAGATAGCGGTATACAGCTTTGAAGGCTTTAGACAACTATAGATAAACGGATGGATTTCAGTGTTGAAACTTGAAACAGTAGAAGTATGGTGAACACGGAACTTACACTTTTAACAGTGAACGGGTGGCCCACATACACTTAGGCGACACTATAACCGGCCAGCGGATCTAATTTTTTCGTCTTCTGTATAGATCATCTGGTGTGTACATGGACTCTTATGCCACAGAATGCTGTAACCGACAACGTCTTCACTCTTACATCGTCCTCATCAGCGCAAAAGTTGCTCGTTTTATAGGGTTCGATCGTACAAGTCGTCGTAGTGGGACGCTTGATCCATTGAGATACGATGGCTCGCGAAACGGCTACCATCTAAAGACATGAATTTCAAGTCGTCCAAAGGGATGATTATAGAGCAATGACGAAATGGTGAGCGGAAAGCTGCTAAAGAGCGATTCTTCCATTATAATTTTTACGTCCATAGACCATTCGTCAATCACACCAAAGTCTTCATAATTTAGAAAGACAATCACATTTAAAAATACACAGAGAAGAGATGGTACATTCAGTAGCAAACACTGGGCTACAACTATTGTCTAAGGGCGGTGACTAGCGTCACTTTCGTAGTCAGGTGGTAGTGACGTGAACGAACTGAATCTCTGGTCTGCAGTTCTTCGAATCTGCAGGGATTGGATCAAGTTATGCATCATTTGCATATGCTGTTGTAGTACCACAACGGCGTCTGTACCTTCCTCACTGGGATTCACTACCGTTGTTGTTTCCGTGTCTCTCGTTGTCAGAGACCGCTGAGGATCTACCCTCTCTTGAATATTTCCAGAAAGCTCGAGTACTGGTAGTTCAATAATAGTCGAAGTCCTGCGAAGATCATATTCCCCAGCGCGCTGGTTTGGTTGATATATTGGAAGAGGATCTGACTGCTTCTCCGGGATTTCGGGAAGTTCCTTTGCTCTGTGCGTTGTAGGTGCATATTCTAGATCAGGAAGAATAAGAGGATCGACTTGGCGCCTTGTTCTACGTATTTGAAGCTTCTTAACTAAGCGACTCCTCAAGAAGAATATAGCAAGGCCGGAACTGATCATCAGAGAGGCTAAAATGCCCAGTATGGCACCAGTCCCTAAAGACTTTTTTCTTGCCCCCGGCGTGGGTGAACTTGTGATTTGACTCTCGCCCCCCGCCGATGTGGTAGGAGTATTGGACTGTAGTGGGGATGATGAGGTGGAAGAAGGGGTACTAGTAGACTGATTGGAAGTGGAAGAGGATAGAGAATTTGAAGTGGACGATACCGAGCCCACATTGCCACCGCTATGTGCGGAACTAGTGGGAATGGCGCTAGATGTGTCGGTACTAGGAACGGATGGTGTAGACGGTGGCTCGGGATCGGCGGTCGGAATAACAGTGTTTGAGGTGACTGGGGGGTTCGCTGAGGTTATAACTATGACTGTTGTCCGCTGTCTTGGGGTCGTATTCGTTGGAGTCTGTGTGGATACTATCGCTGGGGTGTCGACATTAACCGCACCAGATCCTGCTATAGAAAAAGACGGAGAAATGGCAAGGATTCCCCCAGTAGGACTGCTACGAGCGGGAACAGCTCGGAAAGTGAATCCGGAGCTATGACATGAAAATTAATGATTGGGATAATGTGACTCAGACTCAGATGGACGATAGCGCACCTAGGAGAAACAACAGGTAGTGTTATGACCAAGGATTCGAGTGAAGGCTTGACATTGGAAGCAATAGCATTTGAAAAAGGTTTTTTCTTCGGATCGAACAAATAAAGATCAAAAGACCTGCCGTTCATTGTACATCAGCTAACGAAAAGGAGAAACAGAAAAGCCGCCTGCCGAGCATGCATACGAATCTGTACTGACGGCACTCCAGCGATAGGTAAAACTTCCACCAGAGACGGCGCCTGAAGGGGCGGTCAACGCAATCGCGGAAACGAAAGGAGTGAATAGAAAGGTAAAGCTAGCCGAGAAGAATACTCTGAAAAGCCGCCCTCTCCGGCCGAAAGAGCTTAGGGGGAGTGCTCTACAGTGGGCCATCGTGGAGGGTCTGAAATGAATGACGGGAGCAACGGGCTAGCTGAGGGAAGGGATACCAGACGACGAGAGAAGATGAGAATACATGCTTTGCCTTTAACGAGCTTCTTGTGTATTTGGGACATGGAAACAGTTGTGTGAGATGGTGGTATGCATTCGCTGTAGAAATGAGATGGTAGCTGGAGGATTAATTCTGCAACCAACAACTCACATGTTGTTTGAGATCATGATGGATTCAATCCATGAGCCTGTCGTTGAGTGACAAATATAGAATGCGTAGGCCCTGTCTTATGGAGTTACTATTAATTAATTACTTATCTGAAAGTCGATCAAAGAGGTATTTATATGTAGCAACGCGAGTGGGTGCAAACAAGAATTTATCCAGATATCGACACCTGCGTTAGAGAGGAGATCAGAGGATCAAGAAACTCGACGCATCATAGAGATGATGATAAGAGAATCAGCGATTGTTGTCTGGACATGAATGGATCTGATTCTTTGGGCGTTGGCTCTAGGAGTGGCCGAGAATCCTCTATATTAGATCAATGATAATGATGGATGAGTCGCATACTTAAGGATCACATAGATAAGTTGTATGCATGGCTCGTACTAGATGTTGACGCAACACGTATACGATTAGCTAAGCGATATTTACAACGTACCCAATCCCTAGAGTGACGACAGTAGAGTACCTTTCGATGGTAGAGCAAGAAAAACTCATCATGAAGGTGGACGTCGGTCGTCGACTCGACAATCAGCTAGAAAGATGCGATGCATTAAACTATTTACATTCCATGTTTAACGATTGTGAATTAACAAGAGCAGTAGTTGCGTAGTGAGCACTGGCGATGCCGGGGATCCGGGATATGAAGCATTTCAGGATTGAATGCGGAACCACGGCAGTAGAAATACAAGAGTTGGGTTAATTGATCAAGCTTCTCCATGAATGCCCTTTCTTCCTCCGATGAATGAGTTGTCGCTTCAGAGTTTAAGGAGCCCTCTCTCGGATGTGCATAAGTATGACGCCGGCCTATGGGGGGTTGGTGCTGGCGTGCAGGAGAGTTGGCACTAGTTGTCGGACCATTCGAACGAGGAAGTGAGTTAAATGAATGTTTAGATGTATAACTAGCACAAGTAGCGTTAGCATGGAGGTGAGTTTTCGAGAATCTTGTGGAGTGACGTTTGCTTCTAGAAAGCTCATGAACCCAGTCAAAGTCGGGTGCTGCAGCGTTGGCGGGACTATTTCAGTTACTCGATGTCGAGGTCAGTAGTCGCTGGTAGATGCTCAGTACATCCACACTCGTAGTCAAAGTCAACTAAGTAAGAAGTCACTCGCAATCGCTTCAAGTACCGCTATATCCCGAGGCGGGGCCATAGTCGTGGCGTGGGGCTAGCCTCACAACCTGCGATCGATGATAGATGCCAGTATGTAGATGTATGCGGCATTGATAGTGCCTTGGAACAAGTCAAAGTGTCGGTTGTTCTTCGCGATTGATTAGAGGTTGATGCCTAAGGGTTGAGGAGGATATTCATAGGAGAGGATGGCGGGAGAGTTGGGGATGGCTACCTTCGTACCTGTGTGGCTGCGTGAGCCAGAGATCAACCAATCAGAAGACGGGACTTGCAGCGTCATGTATCCCAAACTCAAATATCCGACATCGCTGTATATTTCCGAGTAAAAGGTACACGAACGGGTACCGCGCAATGACACGCAATGACTTTACCAGCCCCAGACCACCGAGGAGAAAAGCTTGCATTTGAACTTGAATATGAACCCGAATCCAGGGTGTTAGTTGGAGTATGTAGGGTCCATGCTGCGTTCTTCTCATCTCGAGGTTGTTTTCTTACTTTGAGAGGATTGAAAGTCTGCCTGCGAGGACAAGAGGTCGTAAGCGACGGTAGAGAAGGTGAAGCGTTCTGTGCTGAGGTTCTCTGGATGGTTTGATGGTAAAAGCGTGTGTGTGAGGGTGCTAAAGAAGATTGGAATCGACAACGGATATGTGTATCCCAGTAAGCGATCAACAAGTACTGATTTGTAAAATTTAAACGCCCGATCAATTTCATTTAAATTGAAAAACGTGCGATAACTGATTTTAACCTTTTATCTCCCACTACCATCTACCCTTCCGTCCATCTTTCTATCCTTTCCGTCTTTCAACATGGTTTACAAGGTTGCTGGTACGTTTGATGCTACAAATATTGGTTTTAAAGATCCTAAAAAGTACTCCAGATATCTCGCTCGCTGCGTTCGGTCGCAAGGAGATCGAAATCGCTGAGGTAGGAAGAATGTCTCAATCAAACACGATAACTACTCACAATTTCTTCAATAGAATGAGATGCCCGGTCTCATGTACCTGAGGAAGAAGGTAGAAGTGTTTTCAATTATTGGTTGATCGATTTACTGATTACTTTTTGCGATATAAGCACTCTGCTGCTCAACCTCTTAAGGGTGCTCGTATTGCTGGATGCCTTCACATGTGCGTTAATATCGTCTATAGCGGTTTTACAGATGCTAATACCCTTAGCTTACAGGACCATCCAAACCGCCGTTCTCATCGAGACTCTCACTGCCCTCGGCGCCGAGGTTACCTGGTCGTCTTGCGTGAGTTTTTGATCGATAAGTCCAGCGTGGTATAATCTAAAATGAAAATTTCGCTTTCAGAACATCTTCTCCACCCAAGACCACGCCGCAGCTGCGTGAGTATATTTTCTGATGTATACACGGCTATAATTAACTTAGTTCCCAGTATTGCTGCCACTGGCGTTCCCGTCTTCGCCTGGAAGGGTGAGACCGAGGAAGAGTACACATGGTGTGTCGAACAGACCATCGCCGGATTTGCTGGTGGCAAGGGCCTCAACATGATCCTTGATGATGGAGGAGATCTGACCAACATCGTCCATGAGAAGTTCCCCCAGTACCTCCAAGGTATGTGTTCCGTTTTGGTTTTCTTCGACCCGTTTCTGAGTTGTATTCTTACTATAGATATCCGTGGTGTCTCTGAGGAGACCACCACCGGTGTTCACCACCTCTACAAGGCTTTCCGTGATGGCAAGCTCAAGGTCCCCGCCATCAATGTCAATGACTCAGTCACCAAGTCCAAGTTCGACAACTACTACGGCTGTCGCGAGTCCCTCGTCGATGGCATCAAGCGTGCTACCGACGTCATGCTCGCTGGAAAGGTCGCTGTTGTTGCTGGCTACGGCGATGTCGGCAAAGGAGTGTGTACTTCACCATCTTTGAATGGTGTATTTATTCGCTTACCATGATTTATTTTTAGTGCGCCGAGTCCCTCAAGTCCTACGGTGCCCGTGTTCTTATTACCGAGATTGACCCCATCAACGCCCTCCAAGCTGCCATGGCTGGCTATGAAGTCACCACTATGGAGGATGCTGCTCCCCGTGCCAATGTTTTCGTTACCACCACTGGCAATAGGGATATCATCACTGGCAAGCACTTCTCCGTTATGCCTGAGGATGCCATCGTCTGCAAGTAGGTCTTTTCAGCAACTGCTCCTAATTCATTCTCTAATCACATTCACAGCATCGGTCACTTCGATGTTGAAATCGATGTCGCCTGGCTGAAGGCCAACGCCCAGTCCGTCTCCAACGTCAAGCCTCAGGTCGACCGTTTCACCATGCCCTCTGGACGCCATATCATCCTCCTCGCTGAGGGTCGTCTCGTCAACTTGGGTTGTGCCACTGGCCACCCTTCATTTGTTATGTCCTGCTCGTTCGCCAACCAGGTTCTCGCCCAGATTGCTCTCTGGACTACCCCCGAGAAGTTCCCTCTCGGCGTCCACATGCTCCCCAAGGAGCTCGATGAGGAAGTCGCTCGCGCCCATTTAGCCCAGCTTAACGTCAAGCTCACGGTCCTCAGCGACACACAGTCGAGCTATCTTGACATCCCTGTCAGCGGTCCTTATAAGCCTGTGAGTATTTATTCCTCCATCTGCTATTGTTTGAAACACTAAATCCATTTTTCCAGTCCCACTACCGCTACTAGATAGCTAGCGAGTAACCCGTACACAATCGATGGCCTCAACGAGCCCTCGCCAATCAGACGGGAGAATGGGATCTTCAACGTCCTAAGTGCGTGGATGTTAGTGCGATTCATTCAACAGTGTCGTATTTATGGCAGGATTCAGACCCGGTTCATGTAGCCGGAGGAGGTCTGGGGAACGCAGGATGTGGTGTATGTTTGTTCCATGGCGCTGGTGCGCATTAGTAGATGGACGGCGGATGGATGGATTACTGGGCCTCAACGAGCCTTTGTTGTGTATTAGATACCAATCAATCAGCATTCATTGTGATGTCGTGCAGCTCGAACTGTTCTTTGATTGTATGAATAATCAATAAGTTTATATCAATTGACTATACTCGTACCTGTGTAGTAACATCATTGTCAGTATTGTAGTCAGTTGTTTCAGATAGAAGAGATGGCCACCAGATCTCATTAGATTCATATGCCATTGTGAGGAACACTCAATTGCCAACACCTGAAGAACAACCATCATGATATCCTCGCTGGCCGCATCTTGTGTTTAAAGTTCATGGCCAGGAGAAATTATGAATCCTGTCAATGCTGAAAACGCATCGGAGCTGTCGGAAATGAGAACTTAGCTGGATACACTCGACTTACGATGTTCATTATCTTTATGCAACGAGACTCACACCGTCACACCTGTGTACAAGAGCAGTTGATCCTTGTACCAAGTAAGAAGTACATGTAGAAGGTACGTATTAAATCATTACACCTTGTACCGTCGGCCGGTCTTGGTGAAGAACGTTTGTAGTACATAAACCTGGAAGCTATAAGGGAAGTTTAGACGAGAGATAGTAAACAAAGGATAAGTCGACATACACAGCCATGCCAACAACACCCAGGCTCTCGAAGACTGCGTACCAGAACAGTCGGCTGAGGGTAGACATAAGTGCTAAATGCAAGGGAGGGTTGAAATAAGGCGTACTTTTGTGTTGACTTCACTACGGAGAAGCCGCGATTCTCTTGGGTATGATGTCTGTACAGATCGTTAGTTGCAACCTTAGCAACATTTGTGGAGGACGTACTGTTTCTGCATTCTCTTGATATTCATCAGCATTCCGTTCAAACGGAATACACTCTCCTCCAATGCACTGGTGTGCTCCGAGATCTGACCGGGCTTGCCAGGTGCTTCTCGTCGCGGTTCGCTCTCCACCATGATATCGAAGTCGACGAGTTTCTCGGTAAGCGTGGACATATCGTTCTCAAAGCAAAAGGAGTATTCTCCGACGGTGTTGGCTGTTAGGACATAGTCGCCTTGACGCTCCCGAACGCCGTCCAGTATCACTTTGTCATTTGGATCTTTGACGTCGAAGTCTATGTCGAACGAGCCTCCAGATTGGACCTATGCAAAGTGTTACCCGCTGTTGAGGTATTATTTGTAGCCGAAGGACATACAGCAAAGTAGAACTATAGAACAAATGACGGTGTAAGTCCGGTGGTTGCAGCTGAATGGTGTTACAACTGATACGCACGCCAATCTTCTCTCCTGCTTTATCCACGTCGGCAAAAAAGCATAGTCGTTCGTTAGCAGAAATAGCGGTCGTGAGGGCTGCGGCTTTCACTGTCGCCGATAGATAGAAGAATAGAAAGAAGAAAGACGAAATGAAATGCCAGAGAGCCATCGCTGCAAGTTTGTGAACGCGATCAGCGTCAAATGACACGCATACAGGCGGTTGGCGGAGTCTGAAAAAGGACATCCAAAACAAATGCCAAATAACGCGCTCATTCCCTCAGCAACCACCACTAGCTCCATCGCCTTCGCGCACAGAATCTAACTTAGACTCATAGAAACGCTAATATTTCTGGCATATCCTCTACATAGGGGGTGTTAACGCGTTAATCTCAACTAGTAACAGCCTGAAAATCAACAGATTCGCGTATATACCCACCTGCAATGGATTCGGCCCCGCAAAACCACGACGCGACTTCCCAACGGCCTGCTCATTTCTCCCTAATTCATCAAGACTCTTCTCCTCTACGGTTTTATCAATTGGAAGTTCCCGGCCTTCATTATGCATATCCTCTTCAAGATGCCGTGGACGATTTTACAGGAACTCAGAATGACGTCAACAGCCTTTCTTCACAGCTCATCAAACCTTCGGACCGTTTTCTTTTAGCTTCACCGTTCTCTTTATCTTCCACGAATCGCTCGGAATCTGTGGACTCAAATGCTACTCTAATCAATACACCTCCTAAGATATTTCGGTTCCCTGATACCGAGGTCTCAATGTTTCAACCTGCTCCTGCTTCCTCTCCATGCATCGGTGCTTTTCATTTCTCTCCGTCTTCCTCAGATTCTAGTAAATCCCGCAAAAGCGTATATTATACACCCTTAGGAGAGGCATTTCATGACCAGTTCAACTGGATCCTCTCGCAGTCTGATGAATCGCCTGTTATTCGTTCTCAAGAACCTTTATCTCAAGCAGTAGATGTTGATGAATGTTTAGATTTTCCCGCTTTCGGATCTCTTCTAGATAAGTTTCGAGCTATTCCGCCTTCTTCTCAACCCACAACACCTGTTCGGCGCACACTCACAGGCCCACTTTCGCTTTCTCCATTAACTCCATTATCCTGCTCACCATCTCTAATACCCACTCGGAAACGGAAGAGGGATTTTTCAGAATCTTCAGTATCAAACTTGCGGAAGAAAAGATGTCGCTTCGACCTGTCGTTCAAAAATAAGGAGAATATACCCCCACCTTTGGCATCCATCACTACTGCTACGACAACTAACGCACGCAACCCAAGCATTTATTCTCAGCGAACTTTACCCAAGTCTGCCGAGATATGTACAGATTATGCATTATTCTACAGACGGTTTCCAGTTAGCTCTTTCTTTCAACCTCCTAACGAAAAGTATGATCTTTAACGCATTTAGCTCGTCTTGTCCTAATCGTTATTCCATAGATCTCCGTGCACGCTCTTCCAGGTTCGGCATCCTGGCGGCACTTACAACCCACCTCGAGGGCCTCTCGATTTGTATACGCCTAGGTTCGTCAAAGGTATAAGCCTGAGTAAGGTTGGGTTATGCCCTATCTGTGTTGAGCCTGTTGCTCGAGGAGGAGAAAATAATAAGCTGTGGCTTTCAACGAAGTTCTCAGCGTTCAAGTGATATTTTCTCATTCCCCTGCCTAATGAACTAAATTAACCGAATTATCTAGTTATCATATGCAGTATTCGCATGGTAGCTGATCATTGGCCCGCGGACTAATTTATCGATAGAACGTTAACATATGTCTAGGAATATGCGCTGCTACAGGTCGCCCCTTCTCCCCACCATTGGCATTTCGTACCGTTACCCGTAACAAGGCCGCGAAAATGGACAGGTCGAAGATTCAAGAGGGAAAATGCCACAAATGCTCGAAATGGGTGGCTGTCGAAGGTATTAAAGATGTCGAAGTGAAAGTATGTTTGAAATTTTTCCTGTCGTACCGCAGTCTTGACCAGGTTGTCTAGGTTAAAGAGATATATTGGTATCTTCTCTATTTTTCTGGAACGTGTTACTCGTGGATTAATCGTTCTGGAAGGTGGAAACATGCTGCGCTATGTCATCGAGGTTCTTCGATCAAGGGTGAAGGCGACTGGTTTGAGGATGACTCTGTCTTCAAACAACTCTCTGGGGTGTATTGATCGTGTTTCTTTTCTATTTACATGAGATACGAAACCATGGACTCTTATGTACAAATTTGCTTTCGATCGTATCTGCCCGAAATTTTGCAGTGTTGATGTTCATCTGTGTATCCTCACGCCCATGCTGCTTACCATTGCACATATTTCCCGTATGCCCATAATATACAGTCTTCTTTATTGTACATTATTTCAATATAGCTATAACTGACGTTGCAGTATTATTTTGATGCTGCATATGGTTCACTTTCGTCGTCAAATTTTCTCCCCACCCAGATATTTAAATTATAGAGTATATCCCAGGGACAACGTCCAACGTCCTACACTTCGAAGTATATATAGAGTCCAAAAACTAAGCAGACCACGCGTAGTAATTAAGGTCGTTCCAGTTATAAAGCAGTAACAAGGGGGTGGGCGGAGAGCTGTTAAAGAGCGGTTCTTCCATTCTATTTTTAATCCATTCATCAAACCACACCAAAGTTGTATAACGAAAGATAAGCATATCTAAAATACACCGAGAAGAGGTGGTACATTAGCCAATGCTGGGCTACAACTACTGTCCAATAAACCTGATTTATGGAGCTTTAATGAAATAGACTAAACGTGGTGACCAGAATCAGTTTCGTAGTCAGGCGGTAGTGACGTAAACGAACTGAGTCTCTGGTCTGCAGCTCTTCGAGTCTGCAGGGACTGGATCAAACGACGCATCATTTGCACCTGCTGTTGGAGTACCACAACGGCATCTGCGCCTTCCTCGCTGGAATTCACTACAGTTGTTTCCGTGTCTCTCGTTGTCAGAGAGCGCTGAGAACCTACCCTCCTCAGAAGATATCCAGAAGGCTCTGGAGTAATCATTGGAATGTCGAGTACTGGTAGCTCAGTAGTAGTCGAAGTCCTGCGAAGGTTATATTCTTCAGCGCCTTGGTTTGGTTGATATATTGGAAGAGGATCTGACTGCTTCTCAGGGAGTTCGGGAAATTCATTTGCTCTGCCTGTTATGGGTGTATATTCTAGATCGGGAAGAATAAGGAGATCGACTTGGCTCCTTTCTCTACGTATTCGAAACCTCTTAATTAAGCGCTTCCTGAAGAAGAATACAGCAAAACCGGAACTGATCATCAGAGAGGCTAAAATGCCCAGTATGGCACCAGTCCCTAAAGACTTTTTCTTTGTCCCTGGAGTAGGGGAAGTTGTAGTTTGATTCTCGCTTCCTACTGATGTGCTAGGAGCATTGAACTCTGGTGTAGATGACAGAGGGGAAGGAGTAGTAGTAGGGTTCCCATCGTGTGCGGAACTAATGAAAATGATGCTGGATGTATTCGAGGTAGCAGTATTTGAGGTGACTGGGGGGTTCCCATCGTGTGCGGAACTAATGAAAATGGTGCTGGATGTATTTGAGGTAGCAGTATTTAAGGTGACTGGGGGGTTCCCATCGTGTGTGGAACTGATGAAAATGGTGCTAGATGTATTCGAAGTAGCAGCATTTGAGGTGACTGGGGGGTTCACAGACTCTGCTATAGAAAAAGGCGGAGAAATAGAAAAAGTTATCCCAGTAGGACTGCTACCAGCGGGAATAGCTCTGAAAGTGGATCCGGGGCTGTAACATGAAAATTAAAGATCGTCGGAATAATAATTCAGATGTGCGATAGCGTACCTAGTAGAAACAATGGCAGGTAGTGTTATATTCAAGACTTCGAGCAAAGGGTCAATATTGGAAGTGATAATCGCACTTTCAAAAGGTTTGCCCCGTGGAAAGAACAAATAAAGATCAAAAAACCTGTCATTCATTGTATATTAGCTAACGAAATAGAAGAACAGCAAAGCTACCTGCAGAGCATACATACAAATCTGTAGCGGTGGCACTCCAGCGGTAGTTAAAACTCATACCAGAGATGGCGCCTGAAGGGGCGGTTAACGCAATGGCAGAGACGAAAGGAGCGAATAGAAAGATAAAGCTAGACGATAAGAATACTCTGAGAAGGCCCCCTCTCTGGCCGAAAGAGTTTAGAGAGTGTGCTCTACAGTGGGCCATCGCGGAAGGTCTGAAAGGAATGATGGGGGCGACGAGCTAGCCGAGAGAAGGGATCCCAGACGACGAGAGAAGGCATGCTTTACCTCTGGCGCGCTTTTTGTACATTTGGGAGATGGAAAAAATTGCGTAAGATCGCAGTATGCATTTAGTGTTGTGAAATGAGATAGTAGCGGGATGGTTAATTCTGCAACCAATACTCATATGTTGTTGAGATGTTGAGATCATGCCATTCTTGAGTGATAAACATAGAATGTAGGCACTGTCTTTCGGAGTTGCTGTTAATTATCTGAAGTCGGGTTAGGGGGGGGAGAGGGGGGTTATTTACTGCAACAGCGAGTAGGTGCGAACAATGATTTACCTAGATATCACACCTATGTTAGAGAAGAGATCCAAGGATCAAGAAATTTGACGCATCACTGAAGAGATCGTCGTAAGAGAGTGGGCTATTGTTGTCTGGACACGAATGGATGATACTCTAGGCGTTAGCCTCGGAAGTGGCCGAAAATCCTCTATATCAGATCAATGGTAATGGTAGATGGGTCGCGCACTTAAAGTGTACACAGACAAGTTGTATGTATAACTCGTGCTTAATGTCGACGCAACATGTATAAGATTAGCATACATGACGCTTACAACGCACCCGATCCTCGAAGTGAGGCGGGAGAGGGAGGCAACGGTAGAGTACCTTTCGATGGCAAGACAAGAAAACCTCATCATAGAGTGAACGTCGGTCATCTACTTGATAGTCAGCTGGAAAGATGAGATGCGTTGAACCCTCTGCATCTTGTGTTTAATGATTTTGAATTACCAAGAACAGCGGTTACGTAGTGAGGACCGAGTATGCCGAGGACCGGAGATATGTGAAGTATTTCAAGATTGAATGCGGTACCACAGCAGTAGGAATATAAGAGTTGAAATGATTGATCTAGGTTCTTTATAAGTGTCCGTTTCTTCCTCCGATGAGTGAGTTGCGGCTTCAGCGTTCAAGGAGCTATCTCATGGATGTGCATAAGCATGATCCTGGCCTCTGGGAGGTTGACGCTGGCGTCCAAGAGAGTTGACACTGATTGTCGGACCATTCGAATGAGGAAAGTGAGTTAGATAAATGTTTTGGGTGGATAGATGGCATAGGTGTTGATAACATTCGGGGTGAGTATTTGGGCGTCTTGCGGGGTGATGCTTTTGCTTCCAAAAAGCTCATGAACACGGTCGATGTCGGGTACTGCAGCGTTGGGGGGGTACCTTAGTTGCTCGATGTCGAAATCACTAGTCGCTGTTTGTCGCTCATTCCCTCCTCGCTGTAGTCAAAGTAAACTAAGTAGCCACTCGTAATCGCCTCATATACGTGCGCGAATGCTCAGCGCTCAATGCAAGATGGCTGCTCTCCTGATGCTCTATGCACGGGGTCGGAAGCGTCTGTATATGCCAGAAGGAAAGGTGTGTGCTTTTCGGACCGGGGGCTTATCGAGTGTGTTTGGTAATTGAGTGCTTGGGTGTGAGTTGGTGGATATGCGCAACTACCGCTGTATCCCGAGGCGGGGCACGTATAGTTCGTGGCGTGGGGCTAGTGTCGCCGCCTGCGATTGATGGTAGGTGGTGGGTGGATGCGACATAGATATTGCCTTGGAACAGAACAAGGTGTCGGCTGTTCCCCGGGGTTGATGCCTAGGTACTGAGAAGGATATGGGACGGAGGGCAGGAGAGTTGGGGATGGTCACCTGCGTACCTGTGCGGCTTCGTGAGCCAGGAATCAAGCAATCTGAAGACGGAGCTTGTAACGTCATGTATCCCAAACCCAACTATCCGACGTCGCTATATATTTCAGAATATAAGGTACACGGATGGATACTGCGCAATGACTCTATCGGCCCCAGGCGGCTGAGGAAAGAAGCTTGCATTTGAACTTTTATTTGAGCTCGAATTCGGGTGCTTGCTTTGAGAGGATTGAAGACTTCCTGCTAGAACAAGTTGGTGTAAGAGGTCGTAAGCGACCGTAGAGAAAGTCGGATATACTCCACTCTGTGATCGTTGGATACTTCAAGACCTGGTCCTGGTAATGGCGTACGTGTGGAGGTGCTAGAGAAGATTGGAATCGACGAGGGGTGAATATATGAGTGATTGAAAGGGGGTGGGAAGGCTTTGTGAATTGGAGAAATTATCGGCGTGGATGGGTGATATGCGCGTTAGAAGGGAGATGGGAGGCGGTAGAGCATCTCATTGAATGAAGCTACGCTTCGAGATCGTCCAGTCGTTGCGTACTCGAACGCTCAACGTGAAACAGCTGCTATCCTACATGGTATGAGCTTGAGGCTGGTAGCCGTCGGTAAGGCTCGTTGGTCATACCCATACCATAGCTGAGCGTCACAGTACTGCAGTTGCTCTTCCCACATAGGTGGGGTGCTCGCTATCCAATTGTTTACGCATCGCGACACAGTTGTCGTTATGCGCTCCATACAGTGGCACACACTCCTCATAATATCGGGCTTTCTTCACATAAGGTTGTGCTCTTTGCTCATAACGCCGTACTCTCTGCCTATAACAACCGCCACTCTATCCATCGGGTAAGTTGGCGTGGGGCTGGCCTCGTACGTTGCGATGCTGCACGATTAGGGAGGGGAAAACAGTGTACGGAAGGAAGGAATGGAGTCGATAGGTCTTCGGATTGGCAGGTGGTGGCTTGAAGTGGGATTAGAACGAGAAAAGGAAGAAAGGGCAGGAGATGGCCGTGCGTACTTGTATAGGAGGGATTCGTGAGGCAAGAAACACTCGGAAGGGTGAGCTAGGGTGTACGTGTATGTAGCGGTTAGGCGTGGTATGGCATCTAGGATCTTTACTGAAGCATTGAGGGTGCTGTTGGGTGGATGATAAGGTATGGTTAGCGGAAGGAGGGTGGGAGAGGAGAATGGGTACGCACGATTGTCATTGGCGATGTGGACCAGGGGTAGGCGGTTGATGTACCTGGAGTGAATGGATGTGAAGAAAGTGCAATTGAAAGCAGGTATATTTCCGTGGTATTTTCCTGGTATTGTACAAATGTCGCAGATCTATAGAACACTTACTAGCAATCTTCTCCCAACAACTTTGATATCTCCTCCTTCACGCGCTCAACATCATCAAAGACGATCCCACGGAACCCCAGCTCCTTCGCAGTCTGCACGTTCTCTGCCTTGTCGTCCACGAATATAGTCGCTTGGGGGTCGATGCCGGTCTCTTTGATAACGTGGTGGAAGAACGCGGCGTCTGGTTTCCTCTCGCCTGCCGCGCCCGAGGTGAATACGTGATCAAAGATCGACCAATCCGCGTCTTTAGTTTGTAGCACGTCCCAGTCTGGGAGGGAGATATTCGACATGGCGAACACGTTGAGTGTATGCACGGCTTTGACTGTCTTTATGAAATCAACGAGGGCATGGTCTGCGACAAGGGACTCGCGCGCATGGATGAATGCTTCGCGGATTTCGGTGGAGGGGATGGAGAATTCTGCAGCGGTGAGGGTATAGCAGGTGTCTTCTGAGATGAGGGCGCGTTCGTAGAGGCACCATGTGGAAGAAGCAAGGATGGCGTGTAGAGTGGTTGGAGAGATGGAGGTGCGCGTCTTGGCGGACCACGCAAACAGGACATCGCCCAGGTCGAATATTAGTGTTGTGTAGCGGGCCATTATTTGAGGGAGGCGATCTAACAGAATGCACCAGAGACGGCCCGCAACATCCCCCAAAGCAAACACAGACAAACGGCCAAAAAAGTTCACAGCCACATACTCACCGTCCGCACGACATCAAGACCTGCCCCGACGCCCTCAAGCAACAAAAAAACACGATGACGGTGAGCATTATCTCTTTTCAATGTCGTCCCCAGGCTTTTGCGTGGTATATGGAGAGATTCTGGGCGGATTGGAGGGTGGATGCGTGCTAGGATGGGTGGATGGAGGACGGGTGCGTTAGATGACGCCGGTGGATTTGGGTGGATGGCAGGATGGTATAGGTTGTAGGGCAATGGGATAGGAAAACTGGGACGACGGCGGAGCTATGTTTCAGCGAATTAGACGGCTGATTATGGGCTCGCTTTTGACAGGAATCCAACTTTAAGCGCTTCGTCGAGGTCGGCCGTGGTGCGTTTCGTCTCTCATTCCTCACCTCTACTAGCTAGCTAACTTCCGCCGCAGTGGTGCTCCTCAAATCCGGCCCCTTCTCTGGCAAGATTGCTGTGATCGCTGAGATAATTGACCACAACCGGGTTAGTCTCCTCCTCTCTTCTTCTTGCATACCCTAATACTAGTAACGAAGGCAATAATCGACGGCCCCAGCACTTCCGTCCCCCGCCAATCTTTCCCCTTCAAGCACCTCATCCTCACCCCCCTCAAGCTCACCGCCCTACCCCGCGGAGCCGGCTCAGGTGCTATCCGCAAACAGCTCGAGAAGGAGGCTACCGTAGACAAGTGGGATAAGAGCTCATGGGCACAATCGCGTGCGGCGAAGGAGAAGCGCGCAAAATTGAACGACTTTGGACGCTTTGAAGTGATGTTGGCGAAGAAGCAGAGGAGGGATGTCGTTAGGAAGGCGGTTAAGAAGGCATCTGCGTCGGCATGAGGGGATGAGCGCGTTGCTTTAGCGTAGGCGTAAGCTATACGTTGGATGCGACGATGGGTTGGATATTCCAACAAAAGAGGGTTGATTTTACGCGCACATACACATGCATGTCCTGCTATACTTATCTATGCGCTATGCTCTCCGTCTTCATCTGTAAGATGTGCGTGAGTGAGCCGTGTGATCTTCGTGGAATATATATCGCTGCCTGTGTTTTGCGCGGTGAGGTTTACGTCTGCCTTTCGATCTACCTTGGGCTGGTCGATATACGACGCCTGGATAATGCTAATCTTCTGATACCTGAATTCTCGTGTAGACGCCATAGTCTCAACAAAAAAACTTAAACAATGCCAGTTTAAGCTGGTGTCCACAGTAAATTTCGAGCCCACATCTTCCGCTGAACGCGACTGTGAATGACAGGTGTATTTCTATGATATGACAGGACTTGGTATATGAAGTGAGAGCTTAGAGCGCAGCTTGCATTTGCTTTGCGCGGGTAGTTCTCAAGGATGGTAAAAAATGCCGTTTCGCCAACTCTATCCATTATGATGAGAAAATATAGATGTAGATGTTGCGTGGAGGTTCCTTCGTCATGTAAAGAAAGTCTGACGGGTTTGCAGCAGCCCTAACGTTCCGGTTAGACCACGATGTTCAAGAAAATGCGAATTCACTCACCAATCGCCTACTTTTTTTTCTTCGTAACCACCTTGTCTTTGATAGCCTGCAGCTTAATGTGTTCAACATTCGTCGCACCCATCTGGTCCAACCACTCAGCATCGTCAATGCTTGAACCCAGTTCCTCGAACTTCCGGCTGAACCTGCCCAAACGACCCGTTGTCGCGCTCTCCTCCTCCACTGAGCGGTCACTGGACCAAGCTCCGGTATTCCACATCGGGTTGTTGGTGGTGTCACGCGTCAAACGCATAACGGATCGCGGCGAAGTCGTCCAGTGTGTAAATGAGGTTCCATCTGAGCGAATTACGCGCTGCGGGAACTTGGGTACCACCGGGTTGGGAAGAAGTGGTGCTCGTCGTTTCCAGACGTGTGTACGACCATATGGTGAGTTAGAGGCGGCGCGAGACTGGAGGAATAGAGATGAAGGAACGGGACATTGTCGCTTCGAGAGTGCGAGCATGGTTAGTGCTTCTGTGAGCTCTCGACGCGCCGTGACGAAAATTGGACTTTCAATGTCCGATCGGTAGTCCCCGGATGATCATCTGATCTTCCGAAGTCCAGCATTTGCCCGCCTCGCCAATGCTTCCCACAACGCCCTCCATCATCCTGCTCGTTGTTCTCGATGTTCCCCTCACCCCTCTCAAAGGATGGCATGGTAACACAGTTCTTCACAAGCATCGACACTGTCGCGGACACCATTGCTTACCCTGTGCTACTCAGGGTACATGATATCATCAAGGTCCATTGAGAAGGAGGAAAAGGAAGTGGTCGAGAGGAAGAAGTGGAAGTATTTCGAGCTGAGTGCGTATACGTATTTGAGCTTTGTGGAGGTTAAGAAAGTGGAAGACGGGATTACAAGGGCGTTGGGAAAGGGGATTTGTTAACGTTTATGCTCGGACGAGGTATGTACCCAACATAGCAAGCTCTACGTTCTTTATGATATTACAAAGGTACCATTTGAATCGTTCTAGAGCTCAAGCTGACCTTTGTTCTGCTGTTTAGATTGTAATTATTAGTTATACTCTCGCATCTATACTCGTTCATATACCATAGTCTTTCCTGCGAAGGACTCAACCAAAGGCCACATCTATAAGCCGACAGTATCATCTACTACGCCGGCACGTAGCACTGTTTCCATCTGCCAAGCACGGATATACATGTGCTTTGGAGGTCGGAAAGTGATCCGGGCATCCAAATATGGCTCAAAAGTGTCGAAAATGATCTTGAAAAGTATCGAAAAATTTAAGGTCATATTTTTTTAAGCAGCCTAACGGAGGACCCCGGATAATAGCAGGAGAAGTCTGATCTTGAGATCCATGACTTGTTGGGATACCAAACAGGCATTTTTGTCCAGATTTGCTTCATGTCTTGCGAAAAATTCCAAATTTCATCGGGATTCTTGGATCAGGTCCATTTTTTGCTGTTTTTCGTGCCTAGGCAAGCAGATATTAAGGCAGGAGGCATCAATTTAGATTGCTCACTCAGTTCCAAGAAAGATTTGCCTATTACAATTAAGGGTCATCTGGCAAAAAAAAAACCCCCAAAAATTTTGCAACAGTACTTAGATAATAATCACTCTCTTCTGCCTTAACTGCTTCCAAGAAAGCTTTATAAGTCATCCAGTAGTTCTTTATATCCATATTGCAACACCTGTAGCAATTTATGTCTGACTGGCTTCAATAAATTTGGTACTGAAGTCTTCAATATCAGAGTGCATATGTAAAGAGTTTCTGAAGTGGTATCTTGCTGGAGGATGTGATCTTAAAGGCCAAATTGTTTAATTCTAGTAAAATATATAACTACTAACAAACAAATAGTGGAGATGAGGTCAAAGATACAGTACTTAAGCAAGGATTGAAACTGTGATTACAACCTTCATAATTTATTATGACCTGGGTTCATCAACTATTCAGTGGATAATTCTAATAAGAAACCTTATGCATGCAGAAACCCATTACATAATGTAAGATATTGTAGAGCTTGCAGAATGAAGAGGGCAGATCTTGAGATAACAAGGTAAGTGTATAGTTGGGTGGGGATGTTAGATTCTCTGACTCTATCGGGGAATCTGGCAGATCTGGTCACACGGCTGACATCCCTTCCCACTGTCACTGAGACACCCAAACTCTTATCTTCTATTATTAGTGTTTCTTCTCATGTACATATTATTAGATACTGTTCAATTTGTATAAGTAGTATACATTTCAGTGAGTTGTTCCTCACTCGGAACACTCGAATACATTGGTTGTTTCACACACACCACCTCCTGTACACTTCTAGCTACTATTGGTGGCAAGGTCGAGTCCCCAAGAGCTCCCTCCCTGATTCTTTTCTAACAGGGGAGGATGCTCTTTCTCAGTAAAATCTGATAAGTCAATATTGATAACTGGTTGTTTGGCAGGTGAGAGCAATGACAGCTCAGTGCAGGCTCCTAGAAGCAGCACCAGTAGCTAGCCCTGCAAATTGAACTTCAGCAAATTCAGCATCCTCATTATCTCATCTCTAACTTGTATCTCCTCTTGTACATCCAGCTCATCTTGTTCATCAGAATCTGATGGTGAAGTAGCAAGAGGCAGTACAATGGGAGTATTAACCTTTCACCATTGTGCAGGAGGTCTATGCTCATATTTAGAATGATGGAGAGCAAGAGAAGGTGTAAGTGGAGCAGATGGTCCAGCTATAGAAGGGAAAGGAATAAGTGCAGGTGCTGGTGATGGACTGATTTATCTCATTTGAGGAGATGCTGGTGGTGTATAATGTGGTATATGAGGAGGAGATGGTATAAAAGCAGGAGGTATAGGAACTTGAATAGAAGGTTCAATATCCCCCCCAGATTCAAGTATAATATTGTTCTGCTGAGTAATGGGAGTAAGAGGCATAGGAATTGGATTAAGGTCAATAGGAGGCATTTCTGCATGCTTAGTGCAAGATAAGCCTGGAAAATATTGCTCATCAAATTCAGCTCTTTCAGAGATAACAGTCTTCTTGGTGGTTTGATTGTAGAATTTCCAACCTTTGTACCTTGGAGGGTAGTCAAGAAAGACACATTTATCCATGAGGCTATAAAGACTTGCACTTATCCATCTGCACATATACATAGGCAGTGCAACCCCAAACTCTAAGATGGCCAACATCTGGTTTGTTCTTAAACCAAGCCTCATATGGTGTAATGTTTGGCATTGGAGCAGTAGGAAGTCAATTCCAGACATGGATCTGAGCTGCAAGGCATTCACCTCAAAAACTAGGAGGCAAACAAGCTTCTGACAGCATAGCAGTACAATCATAAGCCATAGTGCAATTTGCTTATCTTGCAAGTTCATTCTGTTGGGGGCAATTGCAAGTAGTATATTTGTGGACTATGCCACAGTCATCTGTAAATTTAATGAGTGCATTAGATATGTATTCACTATCCTTATTGTTAAGATTGAAAGAGAGGGGAGGTGGATGAGGATGAGGACACAGACACAAGCATAAAAGTGGATCAGAATTGATTGTAGAATCCAGTGAACATGGTAGCTATTTATCTACTGTAAAGTATAGCAAAGCTGTGCTCAAATGCTATACAATCAAATAATAGAAGAAACAATCAAAAACAACCATCAAACCAGTTGTTAAGTGCTGTGCCAGAGAAAGGCTGACTTAGGGGCGGAGATGTCGGATAGCGAGGGTGGAGTGCGGAGACAGATTGCCTTGAGGCAAATTAGGGACTTTGGCTTCAGCTTATGTGCTGTGCCCCTTTCCACTAGTGGTCCCTGGATTTCCAAAGGACGAGAGCAAACTAAGACAGAACCCAAGGTGGAGTTCTGAATGATGAAGAGGAACTCCCTGCAGGAGTTCTACAGAGGAGTGCGGAGTTGGTAGTAACTCAAGGCGGAGTAGTTTGGCAGACTAAGTTGATATTCAAACTAAGGTTACATAGTGAAGTAATTAAGTTTAAATACTAGAAGTTCGGAGATGAGTAACATGGAGTACTAGGTACAAAATATGAAACATGTATGAGACTTGACGCAAACTGCATAATTGTAACTAAAGGAAATAGATATAAATCAAAAGATAAAAGGAAATAGATAATAGATAATTGAGACCTAAATAGAAGTCCGTGAGGGACAAGTGGAGAACAGGATCAAGAGTGTGGAGTTGTATGTGAGATGTGTGGAGTTGCTGGATAACGTGCAGAGTTGTGGTTGCCGAGGCATGGATGTAACACCAGTCCAAAAGCTATATAGCTATCAAATTAATGTAGAGGCTGTGCAACCAAATCTAACACTTATTATCTTGAAGTGATTTGATCTTTGCATTCAACTGGTTTTTTGCATAAGCCTTAGGGTGCTTAAATGCATCAAATATCTCACTCTTCTTCTTCAACAATATAGCAAATCTAAATCTGGTATAATCATCAATGAATGTAATCCAGTAGCAATATCCAGAATGCAATTGAGTTGGTACAAAACCATGAAGGTCAGAGTGAATAAGTTCAAGAGATATAGTTGAATATAAATCAGATGTTGAAAAGAGATTTATATGCATCTTTTCTGCAAGACAGGGCTCACAGATTGGATTTGGTTTGGACTGTGACTTAAGATTAAGACCAGTGACTAGCTTCTCTCTAATCATCTTCTTGACATTTGCATAGCTGTGATATGCAAAGCATTGATGCCAGAGGTTAAGATCAAGAGGAAGAGTACTAAAAGCTGTATGTGCAAATTCTGTACCAGCTTGTATAACTCCATCCAAAAATACAGTATTGGAAGAGGTGATTGAAGCTAAGAACATAATAGCAGTATCTCCATTTCATCTAAAGTCCATATATTGAGCTCTAATGTGAATTTGGAAGCCCTTGTGATGAGTAAGATAGAGGCAGGAGAGCAAATTGCTTCAAAGTTGAGGAATATGCAGCACATGAGTTAATTCAATAGATCAAACTTGTTTTCCCCCAACAATGGACTGAAATACCACATTGACAACTTCAGCAGAGTATATAACTGTATGATCAGCTGACCTGATAGGGATGCATTGTTTGATGTAATTGGTGAGCCAATAATGATAAGGAGTCATATGAGATGTGGCAACAGTATCTGCATTCCAATCAAAGTTAGTATCAAGCTGCAATGGAGAGTTGAGATCACAAGAATTAGATGAATGAATTATAGCACTTCTGGCAAATTCAGTGACCCTGGAGGCATTTTTAAAGCTGTCTGAGGTACTGGAGGTTGCTGGAATATTGTAAGCTTGTTTATTGTTCTGCTTGGACTGCTTAATGCAATTAAGCACATATTCCTCTCCCTTTGTATATGCATGACACTTGGCTTGAGTATGCCTAGTTTTGTTGAAAAAATTGCAAGGAGAAGGAGCTGAAGTAAACATATGTGTAATAGCAAGTGCCTTTGAAGAAGTGATCTCAGAGGCTCTATGACAATGATTGGACTCCTCTGTACAGTACTTTACACTCACCCCCCTGGTCCAATTGGACTGCTTGGACTCTACTCAGACTCCTATGAACTCTGACTAAGTCCAATCATACTACTACAATACTATTAATTACATATAATTGATTAATAACCTTTTTATCCAGTCCAAGTAGAGTTCAAGTGGAGTTTGAGCAATTCAAGTAGTTCAATCAGATTACTCTAATACTACTAATGACTTATACTTAGTCAGTACTTTTCTTATTCAGCCCAAGTAGAGTTCAAGTGGAGTCTGAGTAGTTCAAGTGAAGTTTAAGTGATTTAAGTAGGGTATAAATGGAATTCAAGTAGAATTTAGATATTATATAGGATATTTATATAATATTTCTACATATATATACTTATTCAATTTAACTAAGATATATTTCTATTGAAGAACATATATTATAAACTTCTATTTTCTAATCCTCTTCTTCAATCTCATTCTCTATAGTATTTCCTTTTTTAATTTTGTGATTTTGCTTATTAATAATATATCTGGTGTGATAGAAGAGCATTGTATATAAAAATTACCTGAAATTGTTGGGTGTCATTCTTTTTAAAATAGATTCAAAACCACCTAACCATGCATTTAGCTGTTCATAAGCCTAAAATGCATTAGTTAGTCTAGATTCCTCTTTTAGAAATACTCTTTCCAGGAAGTCTAAAATCTGGGTGGAAGATTCTGATCTATCAAATAAGTTCCATGCAATTACCACCCCATATGGAGCACATATTATTTTTACACAATAAAATTTGAAGGATCAAAATAATGGTCCTTAGGCCTACTTGGGGTTGTGGGCCATTGCAAGCATGACAGTATGAGTCTCACATATTTTACTGTAAAATTAGTGTAGAATAGCAAATATTTATATATAAAATTGTAGTAGTTAGTAAAATAAAATCTACTTCCATTGATATAAGTTTTCCTTACTATTTACTTACTATAATTCACTATCCCATTCATTCTTAGTAGACTCAGATGGGCAAAATACAATTTATTTTATTAACCATCAGATTATGTAAATTAAAATAAACTAATGTAAAAGGTAAAGGGGTCACTGGTGGGTGAGGTGCACCCACATCAAAGGAGGAGGTGCAAGTGGGTAAGTGGGAGGAAAGAGGAGGTGCAGGCAGGCAGGGCATGCCAATGTCAAAGGAGGAGGTGCAGGAGGGAGGATGAGGCACAAGTGGGCAAGGTGTGCCTACATTGAAATAGGAGGTACAGGCAGACAGGGCATGCCCATGTTAAGAGGTGGGTAGCTTGAGCATGCTTATGTTGAAGGAGGGATGGGAGGGAGGGATACACCCATGTTGAAAGAGGCAGTTGCACTATCAGTAGAGGAGAATGGAGGAAGGAGAGGGAGGAGGGGTCCTTGCTCTCTCCTCTTCATCCTCTCTGCTCTCTCTTCCTTCTTGCCCTCTCTTCCTCCTCTTCTCCTCATCCTCATCCCCACCCTCTCCTTATACTTATTCCTGCCCTTTTCTTATCCTTGTCCTCCTTTCCTCCTTCTTGCCTTCTTTCTTACCCTCTTCTTTTCACTCTTATGCTCTTCTTATCCTCCTTTCCTCATTCTCACACTCTCCCTCTTATGCTCTTCTTCTTGTGCTCTCTTTCTTGTGCTCTCTCTCTTGCACTCTCCTCACTCTTCTCATGCCCCTCCTCTCCTTGCTCTCTCCTATCCCTTGTCCTTATCACCACAGGTTGTCTTGCTGGGTGTTGTCACCAGCAGAGATCATGGTGGAATAGTATACTGGCCCACATCTCAATTGGAGAGGAGGGGCATACAGTGTGATGGTGGAGGTGGTAGCAGATGTTATGACAGAGACAGAGATAATGGATGAGAGAATTAGCAATAAGTGAAAAAGTGCCCAAGTTCAGCCATTTGGCAATTGCCAAGGATGCCTGTAATTGGTTGGAGTAATGGGCCACTGTCTAACATTCCATCATCAATTGAATTTATGCTTACTAATGATAAATATCATGTGCTATCTCTATAAAAGGTGATTTTAGAGATGCCAAAGTGGCAGTACATGCTGCTGACATGCAACTTTCACTCACTTCTTATGGTGACAAAATGCTCTACTAAATCTCCCTAAAAGAATGATTCTTATTACATAAGACTTATAATCAGGAGGAGTTTCTTCATTATGTGCTTGGGTATTTTGTGGAATAAATATTTGCTAAGGCATTTGTTTACCAACTCATTGTAGCATTTGTTTAACACCTAGTAAATTAGCACAGCTATGGCTTTGAACATATTTTTTCCATTGTGGTTGATGCTGTTGACATAATTGTATCCCAGATAATTTTTGGTTCTGATAAGTATACCAACAACATTTAAAACTATATTGATTCTCATGAAAAGCATAAAATGCTTCTCCATGGGCATTTGCAAGATCATCTATACAATTTTCAAATGCATAATGCTATTAGATATATATTAGTTAATCTAATTAATAATGAAAAATAACCTTACCTTTAAAGCCATTATAACAAGCTTTTTAATCTGTTGCTATACCACAGGGATGCTTGTTCTTTACACCCCTAGCTACACCAACTTAACAGCTTGCTGGGAGCTCTGCCCCCAGACTCCTGTCTTAATACCACTACTAAACACATATTTAATCTCTGTTTTTAAAACACATGTTTAATCCTACTTTTTAAAACTTATGCTTAGTTCTAATTTTGAAATCTTATCTCTAATCCTAATCCCATCACTAATATACATTCAATTTAATTTTCCTACTATTCCATCTCATCCAACTCCTTTTAACTCTTATACTCCCTCTCTTATTAAACCCCTTCAATCTTATTCTCTACTTCCCTAATATAGTACTTCCATTTAATCCTATTCTTTCTGTTCAATCCCACTTCCCATTCAATCTCCTCTCTTACTCCTAATTTTTAACACTTATCTCTAATCCTACCTTTTAAATTTTATTTACAATCTCATTCAATATCCTTCCCACTCTTTCACTCTATTCTTCTTTCCATTAATCATATTTAATCCCATATCATATCCTGGAACTTTGCACTCATCTTTCATCCTTTCAACTTCCTTTCAACTCTCCTTCCATTCAGCCTTCCATTCAACCTTCTGTTTATGATCTTTGTTTTTCTTATTTGTATATACACTTCATCATCATAGTTATCTTATAATTGATTTCTAGTTTACACAGCTTTTTCACATCATCCTTTCCAACATTCTGCTTCACTCATTTTGTATAGCCAACTTATTAGTTTCTACAATACTATCATCATAACCTCTTTATATCACACTACCATTCCATCTCTCATTCATCCCTAGTTATCTTTTGTAGTTTAAATACCTTCTGATTGTATCCTCTGATCCTCAGTTTGAATATTAAAGTTAACCACTCTACTCTGATCTATCTCACCCTTGTTATTTAAAACTTATGTCAAATAACAACTCTGACCCTCTGACCTGCTTCCAACATCTCATTCCAACTTCTTGCAAATACTAGGACACCAAATAAATTGTGAAGGGCACAGCAAATAAGCTGAAGCCAATGTCCATACAATTCAACTTCTGTTTCCTTCTAATACTCCTCTGCCTTCTTTCAACTTTTTGTTACTTGACAGTATATTTGAACTTATACTTCAAATCTATTCCTCATGTCTACTACTGCGGTCTTCATCAGTATACTATATAATATCAAGAACTCTAAAATGGGTCAAACTCCTGTTTCTGCTCCAGCACCTGTCCCAGCAACTCAACACACTTCATCTACTCTTATACCCCAAGCTAATTCATCCTGCTCTAATACTTTCATGCCTCTACCATTAGAAATTCCTCCAACCACTTTGCTTAGTCCTTCTGCCACCTACACCCCAGCACTACCCCCAGATGACAATGGTGATAGAGGTGATGACAATGATGACAATAATGATGGCTATATCCCACCACCCAATGGTCCCTCAGATCACAATGATTACAATAATTATGGCAACAATGGTGATGGCAATGGCAATGATGGTGACAATGGCAATGATGGTGGCAATGATCTTTCTAACAGTTTTGAATCCAACATCAACAACTCTACTAATCTCACTTACATACTTCATGTTTTCATATGAGCTATGAAGAAGCACTCTTTGGACAAAGGCAAAGCTAAAGTCCAAAAGCCTGACATCTTTGACAGCACAGAGCCTAAAAAGCTTTGGCAATTCATTCTTCAAAATTGGCTCTACTTCTGGAACAGGGCTCATGCTTACCAGCATACAAATCTAAGGTCAACTTCATGCTCTCCTACTTGAAAGGTCCTGCACTGGAATGGTTCCAGCCAGACCTGGAAAGCAACAGAGACAAGCCTTGGATAGAAGACTACAGTGTCTTCCTGGGCATTCTCCATAGTAACTTTGGCCCCCTTAACCCTGTTGTCAATGTCAAAACCAAGTTGGAAAATCTCCAGATCCACTCCTTTCTGACTCTCTTCTTTCTATCAGAGCCTTGCTGGACTGTGGCTCTTCTCATTGCTTTGCAGATAAAACTTTTGTACATCAACATGGCTTATCAACAAATTCTATTCCTTCAGTAAAGATTAAACTTTTTGATGGTACTACTAAGGTCTATGCAACTGAGTCTATTGACCTTCTGATTCAGTTTCTGACTGACAAATCTATGATTGTTATATTTTTTGTGACAAACCTGAACTCTTCCTACTCTGTGATCCTTGGATACAACTGGCTTACCCACTACAATCTGTTGATTGACTGGGTATTGGGCAGTATAACTTTCCAGCCACATTTACTAGACAATTCAGCTCTAACTATAATGTCTTCCACCTCAGCTGCTAAAGCCTCAGCACAACCTTCTTTGTCCAACCCTCTACCTTCACCTCTGGTCCCTTTGATGCATAGCATATCTATCATTAATGCTGCTGCATTTATGAGAGCTAGCAAACTTCCTGATGCACAGACCTTTTGCATCCACATTACCACATTTGATACCACTGCCTTCACTGCTTCTGTCAACCCAACTCCCAACCTCTCCTCTATTCTTTTGGAATATCACAAGTTTGCTGATGTTTTCTCTAATGCCAAAGCTGACAGTTTAGCCCCTCACCACCCCTATGACCTGAAGATTAATATGGAGGATGGTATATCTCCTCTGATTGGTCTGATTTATTCTCTTTCACAGTCTGAACTTGTTTCTCTACATAAGTTCATCAATGAGCATCTCTCCATTGGGTTCATTCATTCCTCTCACTCTCCTTATGGTACCCCTGTCCTCTTCATCCACAAGAAGGATGGCTCTCTTCAACTTTGTGTCAATTACCAAAGTCTTAACAAGATCTCCAAAAAAGACTGCTATCTGCTTCTGCTCATTTCCAACCTTTTGGACACCCCTTGCAAAGCTCAGATATACATCAAGATTGACCTCTGACATGCATACCATCTTGTCCATATAGCAGAAGGAGATAAATGGAAAACTGCCTTCTGCACTTGCTATGGTTCATTTAAGTGGTTTGTTATGCCATTCAACCTCACCAACACTCCTACAGCCTTCCAATGCTTTATGAACAATATTTTCAGTGATTTATTGGATGTTAGTATTATTGTCTATCTTGACAACATTCTAATATACTCAGACAATATGGAACTTCATTATAAATATGTCAAAGAAGTATTGAAATGCCTCTGATAACATGGCCTTTATGTCCATGCAGACAAATGCAAGTTCCACACCAACTCTGTGGAATATCTCAGCTACATCCTCTCTTCTGAAAGTTTGACAATGTCAAAGGATAAAGTCAACATCATCCAGGATTGGCCAGAACCATGTAAGGTGAAGGACATTCAGTTCTTCCTGGGCTTTGCCAATTTCTATTGATGTTTTATATACAATTATTCTGATATTGTTGTTTTGCTCACCTACCTCACTTGCAAGGGTGCACTTTGGAAGTTCAATGATGCTTATAGGGATGCATTTAATGCTCTCAAGAAAGCATTCACTACAGCACCTATCCTCACCCATTGGATTCCTGATGCCCAACTTATTGTTGAGATTAATGCTTCCAACTATACTCTTGCCACTATTCTGTCTATTATAATCTCCAGTGGAGAAATTCATCTGATTGCTTTCCCCTCCCACACCTTTACTGCCCCAGAATTGAACTATGATACTCACAATAAAAAACTCTTGGCTATATTTGAAGCTTTCAAAGTCTGGCAATACTACCAAAAAGGTTCTGGTTCAGCTATTAATGTGATATCTGACCACAAAAACCTCAAGTGCTTTGTTACCACTAAGATCCTTACCCACTGCCAAGCTCAGTGGTTGGAATATCTATCTCAGTTCAATTTTATTATCTGCTTCTGCCCAGGCAGATTGGGTACTAAGCTTAATGCTTTAACTAAATAATGGGATATCTATCCTAAAGGGGGGAACAGTGACTATGCCAGCATCAATCCACACAACTTTCAACCTGTCTTTTCACAGGAACAACTGGCATCATCCCTTAGAGCATCTACCCTTATCACTTCTATCTTATAAGGTGCTATCATTATGGACATTGATCAGATTCACAAGGATATACTAAAAGCCCTTACTTCCAATCTGATTGCAACTGCTTGCTCTGCTGATATAAGTTCCTATCCATGATGGTCTTATTCTGACAGTGGACTCTTACTTCTGGACAACTGCATTTATGTTCTGGACATCAATAACCTCCACCTTCACATCTTACAGATTAAACATAACTACATTCTCTTTAGACATATAGGACAGAACAAGACTATCAAGCTCATCTATCATGAATACACTTAGCCTGGCCTTTGAGACTTTGTTAAGCAGTATTGCAAGTCTTGTACTACCTGCATGAGATTTAAACCCCAACAACATAAGCCCTATGGTATGTTCAAACAGCTTCTGATATCAGAATGTTCTTGGAACTCAATCTTTATGGACTTCATTGAGAAAAACTCCCTGTTTTGTCTGGCTTTGATTCTATCTTGGTAGTTATTAACTGGCTATCCAAGCAATCTATTTTCATTCTGATATACAATACAATTACTTTTGCCCAACTTGCCCAACTATTTGTTATTCATGTCTTCTTCAAGCATAAAGTTCCTTTTCATGTTACTTCTGACTATGGTTCCAAATTTGTCTCCCACTGCTTCTTCTCCCTCAGCAAAGCTCTCAATATGACTCTTCACCTTACCTCTGGCCATCACCTGGAAGGTGATGGTCAAACTGAATGCACTAATCAGATTCTAAAGTAATACCTAAGGACCTACTGTACTTATTAATAAGACAACTGGTCCAACCTCCTTCCACTTGCAGAGTTTGCTTATAATAATGTGCTCAGTGCAACCATAGAAGTCTCACCATTCTTTACTAATAAAGAATACCACCCAAACATCACTATTCATCCCAAATGCAATCTTACTTTTGCCCATGCTAAGGATTTTGTCACTGATCTCAATAAATTACATCAGTTCTTGAAAGAACAGATTGCTGAAGCACAGAAGCATTATAAAATACCTGCTGACAATTGTTATATGCCCACACCTGAATTCAAGATAGGTCAACAAGCCTCTGTGAAAGCACAGTTCTTCAAAACTACTTATCCTTCTAAGAAGCTTGCTGAAAAATATCTAGGACCCTTTGAAATCATAGGCAAAGCAGGTACTTGCTCATTCACCCTCTGACTTCCTGATTACCTCTGTTCTGTTCATCCTGTATTCTATATTTCCATGCTCAAACCAGCTTCCACCAATACTATTCTGAACCATGTCCAACTGCCCCCTCTATCAGTAGAAGTTGACAGTGTTTTGAAATACAAAGTTGCTAAAATTCTGAACTTCAAGATTGATCATTGCCAATGCCCTTGTCCTCTCCTTTACTATATGCAATGGCAAGGCTATGAAGGCACTGATGAGGAATTCTCCTGGTTAGTTGCTACTGAACTTGCAAATGCCCCTGAAGCAGTTTCTGACTTCCACTGCTGCTATTCCAACAAATCTGGCCCCTTTCCTTTCATTTAAATCTCCCTCTTCATTTTAGTTATTCAATTCTTAGGACCACACTCAAAAATCAAAAAACAATAATACCAATTATTTTCTATATACATTTTTTATGGGCCAACACCCAACCTCCTGATCCCTCTGACTATCCTCACTCCCACTGAGTCTACAACTCAGCTTCCACCTTCAATTCCTCCACTACCATCCCCTTGTCCTCCTTGTCCACCTCTATCTCCTTCTCCTCCTTGTTCTCCTTGTTTTCCTTCTCCTTTTTCATTCACTTTGTTTCTTCCTCTTCTGCTTCCAACTCCTCTGGTTCCATTGTTTCTGCCTCTGCTTCTTCCATCCAATCTTTATTCTTCAGTTTAAGCACCACATATTACATTGATCCTCTTAAGGATCCCTGAACAAATACTGCCTTCTTGCTAAAGTCTATTCAGACCAAAGGCAACTGCTCCCATCACATCAGAGCAAAAACCCCCAAGATCCACCAGAAAACCTTAAAGCCCATTAACTCCAGCATCTCCTACAGCTGGCCTGTGATAACATGGAGCTTAGCAATCACCTTGTGCTGAAGCTCATATGCCTTCTCCCTCAACTCACACATCTCTTCCAACATTGTGGCAAGCAGCTGCTTTATCTGCAACCTTTTGCCCTCAGCTTCTGTCCACAAATCTTCACCCTCTACTTCCACCCAGCTTTTCTTCACCTTCTGCTTCTTAGCAGCTTTGGCTGCCTCCTCTTCCTCCTGCTTCTGCTTCTTGTCCTTTTGCTCCTGTTCAGCTGCTGCAGCTACAGCCACGTTCAGCAGGGCCAGCTGGGCCTGACACTTCTTATCTCTTGTCTTGTGCTCCTTCTGGTCTTGTTTTACTGCTGCTGAAGTTGTTGTTGAAGCTTAAATAGCTCTTTAAAAGTCAGGGGTATAGAGGAAGGCATAATAATCTAAAACAAGGCCAGAAGGGGGATGATTGGTTGACAGATATAATGCAGGTATGGGGAAGAGATGAAATTTTCAATTTGGCCATGTTATTGCCCATTTGTCAACAAGTACAAACAAATACATAAACCTCAAGGGTTCAGCCCCTAAAGGGGAAATACTGTTACATCCTGGAATTTTGCATTCATCTTCCATCGAGTACTTATCACTAAGCCCCCTTGTTCAATTGGACTCCGCTCAGACTCCAAGGAAAATCCTCATACAATCCTCAGACTTTGATCGGACTGAAAAATATTATGAAGTACTTTAAAAGTAAAATGAAATAAAGTCCAAGCAAAATCCAATTGGACTGTACTTGGACCACAGCTTGGACATTAGAACTTTTGGACTCCACTTGGACTCAGTCTGATCAGAGTCCAATTGGACCATTGGACTGGCCACTTGGACTGCTTATTAATATAAATATAAGGGATCTCTTGATACTGTATTCATAATTTTAGTAGCATTGAAGAGGTATTTTTCAGAACTTTTTAAAAAAAATAAAAAAAAATAAAAAAAAATCAGACAAGTCAAAACAATTCAAAATATGAACAAATAAGAGCTGCTGTTATTGACAATGTTTATAACAATTTGAAATAAATTCATAAAATTTAAGAAAATTCAAATAAATTCAAATACATACAGATAAATAAAAACAGATACAAATAAGAGTTATTATTGCTAACAGTATTTATAACATTAGTGGTAATAGTCATAGAAATTGAAATAAATTGGTAAAAATCCCATTAAACATATTAACAACCAAATAGAACAGACATGACCAAACTAATATAAATAAAGCTACTTGTACTAATGCTGTCTAATCATAATAAATCAAGATAAATCAAATAATGATGGACAATACAAACAAGTACAAATAAGTGCTTCTGTATTTAAAATCATTTATTACAACATGATAATAGTTCAAAATGAAATGCATAATTACAATATATTAATGGTCCCTATGCTATTAATAATAGATGTCAACAAATGTAAAAGACTCATGATTTGCAGGTGCAATTCTTATCCAATTTCAGTGAAAACAACAATGTCATGTTACTATTAACAGCCCCTACAATCTGAGATATTAATAAATACATACAAATATACTTAACAACTTTCTTCAATCAAATCCAAGCATATTAAATGGAATTAAATCAAATCAAATACATAAAATAAATTTCTTTATTTGTACATATTTGGATAATATTTTTTCATAACTTTATCTTTTTCTTCTGATTTTATCAATGTTGTAATAAATAGGATTAGTCACAGCAGCTTTTATTTGTAGGTGTTTATATTTGTATTGTATTGTTTAATTTGATCTCATTTTTTCTAATTTATTGTACAGACCTGAACCTTAGTATACTTAGGCTAACACATCTATATTAACACTGAATATACTATACTAATATACTTTAATTATACAAGAAGTCAATAGTAACATTGCCAACATTATATGATACCTAAATAATATTTAAGTTCAAGTAAAATTAAAGTTTTGCCACTATCAGTGCTTAGTAATATGATTACATAAGCTTACTAGTGATGTGTAACACATACTTATCTTGAATTTTACAAGTACTTTACTCAGACTGCTTAAATTTCACTCAGACTACTTGAACTTCACTCAGATTGGATAAGAAAAGTATTAACCAAGTAAATATTATTAATAGTCCTAGTAGTCCAATTGGAGTCCACTCGGAGTCCTAAGATTCTGCTCGGAGTCTGAGCAGTCCAATTGGACCAAAGGGATGAGTGTAAAGTACTGCTTCCATCCTTCTGACTTTCTTCCAACTCTTCTTTCATTCAACCTTCCATTTATAATTTTTGTCTTCCTTATTTGTATATATGTTTCATCACCATAGTTATCTTACAATTGATTTCTAGTTTACACAGCTTTTCTACATCATCCTTTCCAACATTCTACTTCACTCATTTTGTATAGCCAACTTATTAGTTTCTACAATACTATTATTACAGCCTCTTTACATCACACTACCATTCTGTCTCTTGTTCATCCCTAGTTATCTTCTGTAGTTTAAATACCTTCTGCTTATATCCTTCAATCCTCAGTTCAAATATTAAAGTTAACCACTCTACTTTAATCTATCTTACACTTCTTATTTAAGACTTACATCTGATAACAACTCTGACCCTTCAATCTGCTTCCAACATCTTGTTTTGACTTCTCACAAATATTAGGACACCAAATAGATTGCACAGGGCACAGCAAATAAGCTGAAGCTAATGTCTATATAATCCAACTTCCATTTCCTTCCAATACTCCTCCACCCTTTTCTGACTTTTTGCTACTTGATATCCCATCTCAATGGTACATCCCTTTCAATCTCATTACCCACTCTCCTATATACCCCTTTCATTGCATTTAATCCCACTCATCCCTCATACTGCCTCATACTCCTCCATACTCCCTTATACTTCTCCTCTTCAATCCTATTCTCCACTCACCCATAAGTAAGTACTCACCTTCCTATTCATTGTTCAATCTCATATCACAGATCATAATTTGAAATCTTATATTCCATCTTATACCCTATTTCCCATTTAATCCCAGCTCCCTAATACCCCCCTTACACATGTATTTTTTTTAAATAATTTGATGTAGGAAAATCAGATATATAGCATTATTTAAATAATATAAAAATATGAACAATATAGAGAAATAGTATCCAAAACAGTATCTTAGAATGTCTAAAATGGTCTAGGGGGCTCTATGGATGTCTAAGAAATCAAAACAAAGCTGAAATAATACATAAAAAGCAAAAAACACTGAGGGGAATTAGAATGCAGCCAGATAGCTGTGCTTATGTTTTTTTTTTTTTATCTCCAACTATATCACCACTTATTACTGTTATCTCCAAGTGCTTAAACCTCATGAGAGAACAGTCTGCTGACTAATACATTATATAATAAAAACCCTTTTTTGCAACCCTTTTTGCTATTTACATGCTTAAATTGGGACCACTTTCTTTTAATATATAGGACAAGCTTTTTGACCCATTGCTATGCCACAGGGATGTTTATTCCTTGCATTCCTAGCTATGCCCCTCAAATTCCCAGCTGAATCCTAGTACATAACACATATTTAATCCCTGTTTTTAGCACATATGTTTAATCCCTATTTTTAGCACACATGTTTTATCCTTGTTTTTATTATACATATTTAATCCTAATTTTCAAATCTCATCTTTAATCCTAATTCTTAAAATTTAATCCCCAAATTATCTTGCTTATATATTCATTTCATACTCCTCTTCCCATGAACATCCTATCATTTCAATACCATGATATCCCATCAATCTCATTTAATTCCATCCTATATTTCCCATCTCATCCTTTTAACCTTGTTCAATCCATCCTATCTATAAAATCCCATCTATTTTGTTTTATTTTATTTTATTCTTCCCACATCCCATCTCATCCCATCTCATCCCATCCCATCCCATCTCATCCCATCCCATCCTATCCTGTCCCATTTTATCCCATCTCATATTCCTTTCCCTTTAATTCATTACTGACTCCTCTATACTTCCCTTCTCATTCAATTCCATTCAAATCTTATACAATCCCACTTTCCTATCTCTTATATTCCCCTTCTCATAAATCAATTTAATCTCATTCAATTTCATTTCAACCCTTTTAATTTCATCCCAACCCTCTCAACCTTATCCCACCCCCCTACCTCCTTTTCCATCAATCAATTCAATCTCATGATATCCTATCCTACCCCTTTCTCTCTTATACTCCCATTCCCATTTTCCAATCCCATACTCCACACTTCTATACTTCCCTTCAATCCCATTACTCCTCTTCCCATTCAATTTCATTCAAATTTTATCCAATCCTACTTTCTATTCAATCCTATCCCCCTACTCTCCCACTACACTTCCCTACCACTCTTTTTGAAATTATAATAGATAATGGTAAAGCATTTATTAAAGCAATGGATTATATCTCAAAGAAGTATCATGTCAAATACATTCACATTTCCAGTTACAATTCACTAGCAAATGGTATTATTAAATGGTCTCATTATAATATCTGTGAGGCTCTCTTTAAGGCAGCAAACAGTGAGCAATCAAAATGGTTGGCTTTATATCTATTTTTTAGGCTAATCATATCTCAATTTGGTGGCAAATGGGCTGCTCCTCTTACTTTGCAGTTATCAGTACTCATCTGTTACTACCCCTAAATATAATCAAAGCAACTTACCTTCTCCCTCTATCTGAATCTATTCTTTCCACTATAAAATACATTGCTCATTGAGCTATAACACTTTAGAAGTATTGCACTTATCTCAACTCCATTCTGATATCTTTACAGCTAAACTTAAAAATGTATGACAGTTCAAAAAAAACCACATCAATACTATTCAGAACTTCAATTTTACTAAAGGCAATTTCATTTTTGTTTGAAACATAGCCATTGAGAAGTCCTTTAGCTGTAAAATGCGTCCTTGCTATTTTGGACCAGTTATTGGTTTGTTTTGCAACCAGGGAGGTGCATATATTATATGTGAATTATATGGCTCCATTTTTGATTGCTCTATTACTACTTTTTGAGTTATCCCCTATTTTGCTTACAAATCAATTCCTTTCCCTCTTTTGGATGAACTGATTGATATTTCCATTAGCTGTCTTTATGAACTTGAGATCTCAGAGCTCTCTGATCCCAAAAAAGAAACCAACAACAATTTAAATTTAAATTCAAAAGAAGAATTACCAATGATAATTAAACTCTCAATTCTTGTCTCATATCTCTCTCTTATGCTTTCTCTGTCTTTTTTGCTTGCTTCTAGTAATGTTATGACTTTTTATTTTCATTTTTAGCTTTTTATATATATATTTATTTATCCATGCATTTAGCTTTATATTTTTCAATTAGATTTTCAAAAAAAAATTCAAATTTTCTCTTCAAGTATCATTTAGCTTTAGCTATTCTCTAGCTGCTCTTAATATCACTCTTTAGCCCTCTTACTCAGTATTTCAGTCAAGAACAACTATAACCTCCCTATCATCCCTAATCATAACCTCTGTTAAGATTGGAAGAGAGAGGAGGTGGATGAGGACTCAGAGACACAAATACAAAAGTGGATCAGAATTGACTATAGAATCCAATAAACAAAGTAGCTATTTATCTACTATAAAGCATAGCAAAGCTGTGCTCAAATGCTATACAATTAAATAAATAATGAAACTATCAAAAGTAGTTATTAAATTCAAATTATACAGCTATCAAACCAGTGCAGGGGCTGTGCAATCAAATCTAACAACCTCTTGCTTATCATCTTCATGTATTTTATTGCCCTCCTGTCTATGCTCTTCTTATAAGTAAACTTTTTAATTCCTAGCCTGTAGTAAGATAAATCTAAAGAAAAATGCAATATCTTCATAAGCCAATAGTTCCAAAAATGCTATATTCAACAGCAGTTCTTCCTATATTGCTTTAGCTGTTAGATCATTCAAGAATGCATTAAAAATCAACTGGTCTAAAAGGCTTCTTAATAAGTTTAAAAGTAATTGATTCCACCCAACATCATCACCTGCCTTATATAGATGTCATCCAGTAGCACCAGTCAATACCTAGGCAACATTGTTAATTATCATTAAGGAAATCAGATATTACAAACTATCAGCTTATGTAATATATATTATCTAACTTCACCTCTTAGCAATAAAATATGACAATACAGTGCCTCAGAACAGAAATGGTAGTGCAGATGCAGAGCATACAAGTACTGAATGGTATACTCAGTTGTTATACTGAAGATCTTTCAGGGATTTTGCTGCATTTGATAGTGGTTTCTTGAGTAATTTATCAGCTATTGAGTACTCCTACTATTGTATTATAAAATTTATTATTTCTAAAAACTTAATTTTTACACTTGATTGCAATGACTGAAAATAGTCATATTTTCAAGGCTAGAGAAGGTGATAAGCCCCACTGGGCTCTATATATAAAAACTTACCTGCAGGAACATTATTCAATCAGCTAAAATATTTTGGAACATATTAAAAAGCATAAGAATAGAGTATAACAGTCATTTGAACTTGAAACAACTGTTAAAGTTGGAAGCATTTAGAAGTGAGTAGGTACTCAGAATTTTAGTCTGAAGTCCAAAAGTAAGTAACTAATATATATTAAAAGTAAGGAACTTACCTGAAGTTCAGAAGTGAGTAACTAAGGACTCAATTCTAAAACTTCAGGTTTATATACAACTATGATAAGGATCCTGACAGGTGTCAGGATAAGAGATCATTAGTCTAAAAATAGAATCAGATCTAATAATAAATCTGATGTTATGTGATGTAATTTAAATATAGTACAAAGCTAAAAATAGAAATAGTTATAAAAGATATAAAAAGCATTTTTAACAACAACAGATTTAATTATGCAATACTTTACACTCCCCCACTCAGTTTGGTTGGACTGCTTGAACTCTGACCAGATTGCTTGGATTCTGCTTGGGTGTCCGAGCTAATCCAATCAGATCTTAATTTCATTAATAATTTTTTTAAAGTCTTATTATTTCAAATGAGATTAACTCAGATTAAATTCACATTCAATTCAGGCTGACTTGAGTTTGAACTCAACTTAGACTTAATAAACTCATAAAAATCAAGAAAATTCAAATAAATTCAAATACACCCAGACAGATCAAAACAGATACAAATAAGAGCTATTGTTACTAATACTGTTTATAATATTAGTGGTAATAATTATAAAATTTTGAAATAAATTGGTAAAATACTATAAAAAATCTGGGCAACCAAATAGAATAGATAAGACCAAACAAATACAAATAAAGTTACTTTTACTAATAATGTCTAATAAAATCATAAAAAATCAGAATAAATCAAATAATAGCAGACAATATAAACAAGTACAAACAAATACTTCTGTATTTTAAGATTATTTATTACAATAATGATAACACTTCAAAATTATATGCATAATTACAATATACTAATGGTCCCACTGCTATTAATAATAGTTATAGATGTCAATATATATAAAAGACTTGTAATTTGGTTAGTATTTTATAATTTGCAGGTGCAATTCTTATCCAATTTCAGTGAAAACAACAATGTCATGTTATTATTAATAGCCTCTATAATCTGAGATATTAAACAAATATATACAAATATTTGTGCTTAACAACTTTCTTCAATCAGATTCAAGATTATTAAATGGAATTAAATCAAATCAAATAAATATAAATAAATTGCTTTATTTGTCCATATTTGCATAATCTTCTTTTACAACTTATCATTTTTCTTATGATTTTATCACCATTGTAATAAATAGCATTAATCAAGGCAGCTCTTATTTGTAAGTATTTGGATTTATTTTGTATTGTTTAATTTGATCTGATTTTTCCAATTTATTGCATTGAATTGAACCTTAATATACTTATGCTAATACATCTATTTTAATACTGAATGCTATACTAATAGATTTTAGATATACAATTATTAGCTTTATAAATATCAAACTGTAAACAGTGAAGAAACCCTGAAGAATTTGTTTCTGATAGTACCAATATATGTGAGAAGAAAGAGAACCTCTGTGATAAAATTATTTATGGTAAGTGTGAATTTTTATGAAAAATATTATTAACATCTTATGTATGTCAGATACACCAACACAATCTACCAAAATAGAGAGTGCCAAGGTTGATATGCAAACTATCAACTTAGAGGAGAGGGAGGAGCAGAGGAGAGTAGAGGTAGGAGTTTTGTATTGATGGAGAGATATGATCAGCTAAAGACTACAGAATAGCTACAACTAACTACTGTATTTATACTGGAAGATAGACACCCTAATAAGCATGTAGTTGGCTTGGCAAATATGAGTACTATGTATATAAGTAATACTATTTATACTGGTATTTGTATCTAATAAAAGATCAAATGATAGAACCATATACAACTACTATGTGAAATCCCTATATAATGATACTTGGGAAGATATATATAGTGTTGAATTGTTTTTATAATCGGTTTTTTGTATAGATTAAATAACTATTCTAATAGATAAGATTGTGGAGTTTAAATAAGAAATGAATTCATGACATTACCCCTTCTTTAGGAATCATATCCTTATGATTAGACCACTTTCTCTCCTGCCACTGGTCCCATTGATTGCATATGTATTGATTTGTTGAGTGAGTTGTCTGGTACATAGCAGTTAAGGAAGCAGTTGACATAAATGCAGATTGGTAACATGATAAAGATGAGGAAAATGGCAAATGGGATTGCAACTGCCATTCCGGCAGTGGTGTTTGTATCCCAGATGATGGAGACTATAGTTGTTTAGGGATTTGAGGTGTGGTTTCAAAAAAGTGTCAGGGTACAATGAGTAAAGAGTGTGTCTGTAATCAAGGAGCAGCAGGATGGCTTTTATGGAATTCATTGATCAGCTTAAGGCTATTTTCCAAGTTTCCAATTGGTTCCCATGACTGCTCTTCTTTTGAATAACCTTTCCAGTCAATCAGATACTTCATTACAGGGTGGTGATGGCATCCATGGCCTTCATGACTAATTTGGGCATTTAAAATTGCTTCAACTTCATATTCTAGTTGCCTGTCAACTATATTGGGAGGTGGTGGAGGATCTTGATTCTGAAACTCAGAAATTGGCTTCAAAAAAGGCATCAAAAGGGATTCATGGAAAACCAGGTGTTTTTATTTTCACACTACAGGCAATTTAAGCTTGTAAGCCAATGATCCAACTTTCTCAAGTATTTCAAAAGGGCCATACCATTTATCTTCCAACTTCTTTACTGGTTGATCTGTTTTGATATTGATTCCTTCAAAATAAACCTTGCCTTTAGGCTTGTATTCCCATGATGGTTTCCTTTTGCAATTATAGAACCACTTCATATTTTTGACTGCAACTTTAAGTAAAGCCTCAGCTTCTTAGCGGGTATATATCATCATGTCAATAAACCCCTGAACACTTTGAGTTTTAACCTCTCCTGAAGGTTCAATTCCTTTTCAGGGGTGTTGTCCTGAATTTAAGAAGAATGGCAAATACCCCTGTTGACATATGTATTTTGTCATTGTATGAGAATTCTGCTAACAATATCCATTTAAACCAATCATCTTGTCTATAATTGACAAATATTCTGAGATAGAGTTCAACTTCCTGATTAACTTGTTCTGTTTGTCCATCTGTCTGAAGATGATATGCTGTTGACAAGTTCTGTGTCATTCCAAGAAGTTCAAAGAAATCTTTTATGAACTGAGAAGTAAATTGAGGTCCTTGATCACTAATAACTTGTTTAGGAAGTCCATGATTTTTGAATACATGGTCTCTGAATTCTTTGGCAACACCCATAGATGTGATCTCAATTGTAGTAGAAATGAACTTGGCTGCTTTGGTGAACCAATCTACTATAATTAAAATAATATTAAAGCCTAATGAATCTGGAAGTGGTCCAATTAGATCAACTGAGATTATTTCCCATGGTTTTGTTGGAATTGCATTTGGTGCTAGTGGCGCTGCAGGCAATGTTTGGTTTGGCTTAGTTCTTTGGCAAATTTCACATCCATTAAGGTATTTCTTAATGTCAGCCTATAATCTGGGCCACCAATAGTTCCATGTAATTAATTTCTGAGTTTTGAATTGTCCTGAATGTCCTGTTAATATAACATTATAATGAAGATGGATGATTTCTTCTCTGAGTTTTTTATCTCTGGGTACATAGATCCAATGCATCCATGTGATAGTTCCATCTTCTAGTTCCTTCCAGCCAGTTTTTTTAACTGCAAGATTTTGTTCAATTACTTTATCTCTATTTTTAGATGCTCTCTTAATCCAAGACATAATTGATTCATCAATTCCTATAACATCATGTTGCTGAAAATATTCTGATATAAGCAGAATGACACCTTTATTATCATTTACTCCTCTTTTATGATCTGCTTGTCTTAAGAGGAAATTTGCTTTAGCCATTTGTTTTCCTGCTTTATGTTGTAGAGTGAAATGGAATTCTTGCATTTCATTAACCCATCTGGCTTGTTAGCAATTCAAGTTTTGAGGCTTTTGGAAATACTCAAAATTTTTATGATCTGTTCAAATCTCAAATACTTCTTCAGCTTCTAAAAGATATTATCTCCAATTATCTAAAGCTATCATTATTGCTAGCATTTCTTTATCATAAATCTCATAATTTTGTTCTGTGCTGTTTAAGGCATGAGATATAAATGCTATGGGTTGCCATGTGCCATCTAGCTGCTGCTGAGATAAGATTCTTCCATTTGCAAAATCAGAAGAGTTTACTTCAACATAGTATTTGCCTGTATCATTGGGCATTGCCAATACTGGTGCTAATGTTACTTGTTTCTTCATTTCTGCAAATGCATCATCTTGTTCCTTTAACCATTTCCAAGTGTTATTTTCAGTTAATTCTGTTAAGGGTTTTGCTATATAAGCAAATCCTATTATGAATTGTCTATAGAAATTGACAAATCCAAGGAATTGTTGAACATCTCTTTTATTCTGAGGTGTAGGCCATTCAACTACTCCTTTAATTTTTGTAGGATCCATTCTGACTTGGTTATGGGAAACAAGGAGACCAAGGTATTCTACTTCTGCTTGTTCAAATGTACATTTTTCTGGTTTTAGGAAGAGTTTATTATTTTTAAATTTTTGTAAAACTCTTTTCACCATAATTCTATGTTCTTCCATTGTGGCAGTGAAGATTAAAACATCATCCATATAAATGATAACCTTTCCTTCATCAATTTCTGCATTAAAGATTGTATTCATCATAGTTTGAAAGATAGCTGGTGAGTTGGTAAATCCAAAAAACATTACAAGTGGTTCAAATAACCCTTGGTTTGTGTGGAATGCTGCTTTCCATTTGTCTCCATCTTTAATCTGGACATTGTTGAATCCCCATTGGACATCAAGTTTGGTGAAATAACTTGCTTTCCTAAGCTTGTCTATCAGTTCTTGGATAAGTGGCAAAGGGTATCTATTTTTAACTGTAATATCATTTAATTGCCAATAATCCTGTACTGGTCTGAGTTCATCTTTCTTCTTAACAAAGAAAAATGGTGAAGCCATTGATGATTTTGATGGTCTGATTTATCTTGACTTTAGGTTTTCAGTAAGGAACTTATTAAGTTCTCCTTGTTCAGCAAGGTTTAAAGGATAGATTTTACAATCTAAAACTTTAGCATCTGGTATTAATTCAATGATATAATCCCATGGTCATCTTGGTGGCATTTCATCAAATGATTCTTTTGAAAAGACATCTTTGAATTCATGATATGATTTAGGAATGGATTCTTCAAATCTTATTGTCTTTTTTGCTTTGGCCTGTTGTTCTGCAATTTTAGATAACTTAAACTGAAAAGCTCAAATTTCCATTTTCTGATTCAGATTTATAATTAAAAAATGTTCCCCATCTTCAATTTCAGGTTCTTCAATTTCAACTGTATCATCATCTTCTTCAGGTAATGAGGTTTGAATTAAAGGAGTACATTCTAATGGACATCTGGTAAATTCAATCTTAGAAAGTTTCCAATCTATTTCAGGGTTATGGAGTTTTAACCATTCATGTCTAATAAATATGTGAGCCTTTTCTAAATTAGATACTGCTAGATGGAGCCGTTCCTGATGGTTTTTGATCCTGATATTCATTTCTACATAGTCTGTAATAGATCCTCCTGAGTTGAATGTTCCATCTGCATTATAGACTGGAATTGGTCTGGGATATTTATATGTGTTAATTCCATTCTCTTTTGCAAATGTTGCATCACACTGTGGGAACTGGCTTATACATTCAGTAGATATATTTAAAATACATTCCCAATATATTTTATTATAAATGTCAAATACATCCTAAGAATATATTATTAATACATTTTATAATACATTTCATTATACATTCCAGATATATCTGTCAATTGTTTTTAAAATACATTCAACATACTCATGTGGTATGTATTTTGATTGTATTCAAAATACCTTCCACAAATGTATTTTAATTTGATTGAGATTAGTCAGACTTAGATCCACATTGGTACTCTACATATGGATTGATCTGAACCTTCCTGCCCATCATTGATAACAATGTCTGCCCCCTGCCCATGCTTGTTGTTCCACCCTTCTACTCATCATCTACCACAATGAGCACAAATGCCTATATATGTAAATATTAATTTATAAGTAATAATGCAAATACTATATCTCTTGAGTTTAAAATCTAAGGGTAAGCAATATCACAATAATCTATTTCCTTTGTAGTTTTTACACTAGTCAAATGTATATACATATATATGCAAGCTCTTAGTAGATGTGATGAGCATAATGTTAAGCAGAAGGGCTCCCATATGACATATGACGCAAATAGATTCTCTGACAGGCTGCATTTTAATTTGTTATATTAACATGGCTTTGGTGAAGGGCCCACTGGGGCTGGAATGGAGGTGGGAGTGCTCATGATCAACAGCAACAGAGATCTATAGAAGTGGTGATGGGTAGTGATGGGTTTGGCAATAGTGCATATGGTGGTGACAGGACTGGCATGTGCCCAGGCAGCTGATCAAGGGTCCATTCTGCTGAGCCAACCTCTATCTACTTGTATTTATTTTACATTTATTATTTATTAATATTTACATATATAGGCATTTGTGCTCATTGTGGTGAACAATGAGTGGAAGGGATGATCATGACAAGGGTGGTGGGTGGACATTGTCATCAATGATGGGCAGGAAGGTTCACAATTAATCTATATGTAGAATATCAATGTGGATCTAAGTCCGACTAATTTTGATCAATTAAAATACATTCATGGAAGGTATTTTGAATACAATCAAAATACATACCATTTGAGTATGTTGAATGTATTTTAAAAACAATTGACAGATATATCTGGAATGTATAATGAAATGTATTATAAAATGTATTAATAATATATTCTTGAGGTGTATTTGTAATTTATAATAAAATATATTGGGAATGTATTTTAAATATATCTGTCAAATATGTAAGCCAGTTCCCACAGTGTCAATACAACTTCCTGTGCAGTCACTATCAAGGAGTGCATTGATTTTAAACTTTTGTTTATCATCAATAGATTGAGCAATTAATTCTAGATCCATTTGTTGTCCATTCATTTCCCAGATATATTTCTTAGGCTGTCTCAACTCATTTAGAGCTTCAATTACTTCTTTATCAGTTAGTTTATTGAGCTCTTTTACTGTTTTATCAGAGACTTCTTTAGACCATTTCTTGTGAATCCATATATTAAAAATACCAATTGCCGTTTCCGGTTTATGGACTTTAAGTTGCCTGGCTGTCCATTCTATACTTCCAGGCTTAACATTTTTAAATTTCCTTGCACTTAATTCTTCCTGCTTCTTCAATAAATCATCAAATTTCAAATTTGGAATAATTACATTTGAAGGTAGGAGAGAATTGTCTTTGGCCAGCACATTTGTGCTTATGTCTGGCCCTGCTGAAAACCCCATTTTTACAAGTAATTCTGCAGCTTGTAAGATCTGATGACTATATACTGGGGTGGTACTACTAATACCCTCAACAATAAGAGAGTTTGCATTCATAACTCTAGTGGTATAATCTCTGGGTTTCCTGGGATATTTGCAGTTCTTGCTTAAGTGTCTTCTTTGTTGACAATTGAAGCATAGACCTTGTCTTTTCATAAAATCAATATCCATAGCATTAGGGTCCTTCATATCTGTATTCTGTACTGGTGGGTTTGGTTTAGGTATCCAGGTATTCTGTTTAGGCACAGCAGGCTGGTTACTGGAGGCCTTCTTCTGCTTATTCCTATCCACATTTCGGAGTTCTCTGTCAAGATCTTTTGACATTGCAATTCACTCATCTATATTCCTAGGTTTTCCCCTATAAACTACTGCTTTCAGTAGTTTATGGTTAAGTATCTTTTTGAATTTATAGATGAGGGTTTCATCATTATAACCAGTCTGACTTCCTAGCTCCACAAATTTCATACAGTAATCTTCAGCTGCCCAATTTCCTTGGTACAGCTTTTCAAGAGCATCTTGTGCATCTTGTTGTTCAGAATAAGAGGAGAAGTGGGAGAGGAATTCCTCTTTGAATTTCTTCCAGCTATGAAACTTGTCCTTGACTGGGTCATAATGATGTCCTTCAGCATCTAGTATCCAAGGCCTCATGATTACATCATAGGCACTATTTACCCAGTTGCTTGCTCTGTTTCCTTCACCTTCAGAGATCAAGCTTAATGCAAAGTTGATCCTTTCTGTGGCTGCTGATTTTTATATTTCCATTTGCATGAAGTAGATCTTCAGGGATTTAATCCAATTAACTGCCTGGTCTCTTTGTCCATTGTAACCCTTAGGTTTCTCAGGTTTAAGACGGGGTTTAATCCTCTTATTTCTTTTCTCAATTGCCTTTGCAACTTTCTCTGTGGCAATATTTGATCTTTTCCAGAAAGGAACTAAGTCAGTGAGAATACAGGCAATGGTGGTAATGATAGTATAGATCTGTTGAAGAAGGGAGAGGGGGGTTGCTTCCATGCTAAAGATATCATCCAATTCCTGTGGATTAGATATTTTAATCTGAGTCAGGGTACTTAGGGGTAGAAAGGTAATCAGATGTAGTGTTATCACAAATAGTTTGATTTAAGAGCTGGATTATTTCCCTATATTCAGCAAAAAGATATGCCAATGGGTGTAGATCAAAAATTTCCTCCTTGATAGATGTAGAAATGTGGTAGGTTGGTTTAGATTTAGATAAGGTGTAAGGTGGAATATAATGGATAGTGTGACTGCAAAGGGTTTTAGCAGTTGGGAGTGAGTAACTGGCATATAACACTGTTTACCAATTTGTGAAGTGTAGCTTCTTACTATTAACCAACAGTAGACCTTTCAAACAAAATGGAAGGAAGCACACTATAAGAAACCGCCTTTTTGAGATACAGAACTAGTCCCTTCTTCTCTTCCAAAAGGGCACTAGTGAATTACACTGTCTTTTAAAATAGAGTGCTCTCCCTTGATGTCTACTGACAATGAGATGGGCTCAACATTTCTCAAAGTTATGTAAACTGGTCTGATTTATATGATGTTTTCTTTCTGTATAGGATGGGAGAGAAAAAAAAGGGAAGTAGAAGGAAGGAGATGAGTGATGATGAACAGTGAGGGAAAAGGATGTAACAATATTTCTGAGTTTGAGTATCAAGGTTGATAAAGGGAGTCTTTAGCTTTTGTCAGGCACACCAATATAATCTATCAAAATAGAGAGTGCCAAGGTCAATATGCAAACTATCAACTTAGAGGAGAGGGAGGAGCAGAGGAGAGTAGGGGTAGGAGTCTTGTATTGATGGAGAGATATGATCAGCTAAAGACTACAGAATAGCTACAACTAACTACTGTATTTATACTGGAAGATAGGCACCCTAATAAGCATGTAGTTGGCTTGGCAAATATGAGTACTATGTATATAAGTAATACTATCTATAATGGTATTTGTATCTAATAAAAGATCAAATGATAGAACCATATACAACTACTATATGGAATCCTTATGTAGTGATACTTGGGAAGATATATATAGTATTGAATTGTTTTTATAATCGGTTTTTTGTATAGATTAAATAACTATTCTAATAGATAAGATTGCAGAGTTTAGATAAGAAATGAATTCATAATAGTAAGATAAAAAATGAGTTAAAAAACTGTGATTAAAGATGTGTTAAAGAATTAGGATTAAAATTGTGCTAAAGAACTGGGATTAAAAATGAGTTACAAAACAGGAATTCATGTCACATCCCGGAACTTCACACCTACCTTCCGACCTTCTGACTTTCCTTCTGACTTTCATTCCATTTTACTTCCCATTAATGATCTTCAATTTTCCTTATTTGTACATACATTTCATCACCATAGTTCTCTTACAAGTGATTTCTAGTTTACACAGCTTTCCATATCACCCCTTCTGACATTCCGCTTCACTTATTTGCACAGCCAACTTATTATGTTTCTATGATACGATCATCACAGCCTCTGTACATCACACTACCATTCCGTCCTCCATCCATCCCTAGTTATCTTCCGTAGTATAAATACCTTCCGCTTGTATCCTCCGCTCCTCAGTTCGAATATTAAAGTTAAACACTCTCCTCTGTTATCTACTTTGCCCTCGTTATTAAGACTTAGTCTGATAACAACTCTGACTCTCCAACTTGTCTCTGACATCTCATTCCAACTCCTTGCAAATACCAGGACACCGAATAGATTGCAAAGGGCACAGCACATAAGCTGAAGCCAATGTCTGTACAATTCACCTTCCGCCTCATCCAATATCCCTCTGCTACCTTCTGATAATTTTGCTATCTGACAATTCAGCTGGGGGTTTGAGAGCGGAGCCCCCAATAAGCTGTTGAGCTGACACAGCTAGGGGTATGAGGAATGAGTATTCCTGTGGTATAGCACAGATCAAAAAGCTTGTCTTATATATAAAGAGATAATGGTCCCCATTTGGAATGTGGGAAGTGGCTGTATATGGTTCATGTGAAGAAGCCATATATGATTTGTATGAATGTAAAAAAGGGTTTCAAAAAGGGTTTCAAAATAGTCTTAAAAAAGTCTCAAAAGGGTTTTAAAAGAGTCTCAAAAAGGGTTCACATTATATAATTTGATTGGTCAGCAAACCATCCTCTAATGGGGTCTAAGCACTCAGAGATGATGGTGATAAATGGTGATATAGTCAGAGATGAAAAAATAAGCCAAAAAGCACAGCTGTAATTTTACTTTCTCTCAGTATTTTTCACTTCTTTTGTATTATTTCAGTTTATTTTGACTTCCTAAACACTTATGGAGTCCCTTAGACTGTTTCAGATATCCTGGGATACTGTTTTGGACTCTAGTTCTTTATATTATTTGCCTTTTTATATTATTTAAATAATGTTATATGTCCGATTTGTCATGAACCATTCATTTTTGATTATTCTTTTCTTTTCTTTTCTAATTATTAGAACAGTTTCTATAATTTTGATGATAAAGACAAACAAAGCCAACTCATGTTGACATATGAGGACAATACACCTTAGTTGTACACATTTCATTTTAATCTATTCTTAATAAATATATATTTGTAATGCATGTTGCAGTTCACAGCCACAGTGCACAGTCATAACTATTAATTACATATATCCTAACTCACCTATACCATGACTCTTAATGACTTCTTATAAGTGCGTTTCTTAGTATATATAGTAGTAGTTGTAGTCTCTATTCTATAGTCTTTAGCTGGTCATTTTCTACCACCAATACTATCGTCTCTACTCCTCATTCTCCCCCTTTCCTAAAAAGTTGATAGTTTGCATACTGACCTCAGCACTCTCTTTAGTAGATTGTGTTGATATGCCTGACATGATTGTTCTATCTCAAATGAGTGTGGTAATAATAAATAAAAGAATGGGATTGAATGGAAAACTGAGTACTTATAGGAGAGTGGGGAATGGGATTGAAAAAAAAGGATAATGGATAATGAAAGAGTGAGTGAGATAGATAGGATTGAAAAGGATTGACTGGGAACAAAAGTACTATTGAAGAGTAGAGAATGGGATTGAAGAGTTGAATGAGAACAGGAGTATGAGAGAAGGGATAGGATGAGATTAAATAGGATTGAATTAGTTGATGGTTCCAGCAACAGATAATATCTTTAAAAATCCATTCTCCAAATATTCAAGCTATTTCTACTTATAGCATTGAATATTCAATATAGTGGATGAGGGAACAATAAGCTTGAATTATATATTTGAAGCCTCCTGATGCAGGCATAAACATTGTGTTCATATAAATTTTTATAAAAAGGGGCATAGGTGTGGCAATAGTAGAAAAGATCAGAATGCATTTAGTTTGGCACAGCTGGCAGAGATAGCAGATGTGGAGGAACCAAGTAATATCAAAACCCATATGTGGCTATCAGAAGTATTCACAGATCAAACTTTGAGTAGTAAAAAAACCCTTTTGTTTAAGATTATTATATACTGAAATTAAAATAGCTAAACAATATAAGAGAGGAGGAATGATTGCATATTTTCCTTGTAAATTTTTCTGTCAGAGAGTACTAAATATGATAAAAAATTGAAGGCTATATCAAACAGTAATTCATACTATATATTGGAATAATTTTCTGGACAGAGCAATATTTCATGCCATTTTTAAATAGTTTTTAAATGTTTATCTGTAACTTTAGCAGCAGAATTCCTTGGTAAGTCCTTATAGACAAAATTATTGGGCAGTACAGCAATTGTTGAACTATTTGAATTGTTTAAGGGAATTTCATTGATAGTAGCCACTAGAACAAAAACTTAAGTATATTTTGAGACAGTAGGGAGGCCAAAGGGGTTAATAAAGTGCATAAACTCATAGAAATAATCAATCCAGTTATTAAAGTCATTCTTAGGCTTAAAGGTATCACCTGGTTGAGAACAACATTAAAATAAACCATCTGAACTGTGTAAAACACCTGAAACATGTTTTAAGATGAACTGAAAGCTAAGAATTGCAATAATCCATTGATTAATGCTTGCACTTGGCTTTAGATCTGGTCTAAAGAGCATTCCTTTTATGTAGCTTGCATCAACTTTAACTATAAGGTTTTGGATACAAACCAAATAAATTTTGAGTAATTATACTTCCAAAGCAGGCATAATAGCAAATTTGAGGCTTCTTAACATTACATTAATAGAGTAAAAAGCCCACAGCAATTGGCAAAGTATTGAGAGCCAGAATAACATTTGCAGGAGAATTATAGTCAATAGAGCATAAAGCTGTTGAATTAATAAACACTTGCTTCAAATCTTCCTGACTCTCAATCTGAGCTGATCCAAATTCAAAATGTACCACTTTTTAAATTAAATGGACTAAAGCAGATGTATGTTTTGCAAAATTCCAAATAAAAATTTAAGCAACTCCTATAGTACCTAAAAATATGCAAACATCTAAGAGATCTTGGCAAGGTTATCAGCTAAGTACCTTTGTAACAATAGATTCCTCAGGAATAAAATCCTTAAAAGTGCAATGGTGGCCTACAATTGTAAAATCTGTGGAAAATAGGGACTGAATTTAACCATCTTATAAGTAGAGTTATTAAATGCATAGAACCATATGGAGTTTGAAATGTTGTAGGATCTCAAGAAGACTCAGTTAAACTGCTAAAGAGCCTGGGTTGGCTTTATAGTTGTGAAATATATAATCATTTTTTAGCTTTTTATTTAGCATACTTACAAGGTTCAGAATGTAACAATATATATCTCAGGATATGTTTGCTATGATGCTTTAGCACTTAGAACACTAAATTTGGCTTTGAAGCATCTATATTAGACTTATGAAATATTTTAGGCCTTTGGAAGTATTTTTGAGATATTAGATCTAATGACTTAAATAGGTTGAAAACAGTGCTAAAAAGTATTTAATAGTTACTGAGTTAAGTTCCTAGAAGTTTTAGATTGTTCCTTGAAGGATCTAGGCTTCAACAGACACTTTTATCTTTATTTAATTTATATTTAGTATATATTGCATTAATTTTTTGATTTCCACTGTTTTAGATTTCAGATATACTAGTCAGTAGATTTTGGTATTGTTTCAGTAGTACAGCTTCCCTTTTACTTTGTAGTATTATCCCCTCTGTATTCAATACTGCTCCAGTTATCTATTTCCCCTCAGAATTCAATACAGAATAGTATTATAGGATTTTCTATCAGAAAAGAAGATTCTTCACAAAATTTGTATGCATTTGTTGTCAAGCAAGCAAAATGTTGCTTTTGAGAATTGCAGAAGTGTCATTATTTGTGCTATCCCAAGTAAGTTTGGGGAAAGAATAAATATTGCAATTCTACACAAATCAATCCAAAAGGCAGTATGAGTTGGTTGAGCTAAAGGAGTAGAGATCTGGCAATAAGGTGTATAAACCTTGAATATAATATAGATGCTAAAGTGGCTGCTGGTAGAAGTAGTATCAGACTACTAATACCTGAATACTGTAACTGTCTTGATATAACATGAAGCTTATCAGAAGCTTATAACTTGATGTGCTGAGCTGAACTTGACTTGATGTGCTGAACTTAACTTGACGTTGTCATACATTCAAAATGTTTTGAACAAAGACATTATTCTATTAAAGTTGGACGCGCTTAGGAGTGAGTATGCACTCAGGATCTTAGTCTGGAGTCCAGAAAGTGAGTAACTAATATAATTGAAGTAAGTCAATCTTACCTGGAGTCCAGAAAGTAAGTAACTGAGGAATTACTTTAAGAACTCCAGGTTTATATACAACTATGATAAGGATCCTGACAGGTGTCAGGATAAGGATCAGTAGTCTAAAAATAGAATCAGATCTAAATATAGATCTGATCACATGTGGAGTAATCTAAATATAGAACAGAACTAAAAATAGAAATAGTCATAAAAGACATAAAGAGCAATTTTAACATATTCTGTCTCCACAGGAATTGTGTGAGAACTTGGGACAAATGTGTACATCCAAATCATGTGACAGATAAGATTAGATTATGCCCTGATCTCCATTTATGATTACCAATTCTCATAAAATCAATTATGCTTATGCCACCACATACCTATGTTTTCCCTTATGACTTATGCTTATGACTCTATTTTACTATACTATGACTGCTCTATGACTCTTTTCTATGCTTTATGATTTTCCTTTATGCTCTATGACTCTTTTCTATGCTTTATGATTTTCCTTTATGCTCTATGACTCTTCTTATGTCTTATGACTCATTTTATGTCTTATGGATCACTCTGAATCATTTTGAGTGACTACTTACAACTCAGTTTAATTCTTTATGAGCCTACTTAAGTTTATATGACTCATTTTATAACTCCTTATTACCTTTCTATATATTTATGAATCATTTGGACTTAACATTAGTCACAAATATGGGATTCATTCTTGTACATGATAACTCACATTAGGTGGGACATCTTTATGTAATCAGGTTCCATAGTAGTATATAAGGACCATGATGTGGGGGATTTTTTCAGTGTTACCCTCTGAGGTAAAAGTATTACCTCTTATCTGGAGTTGTCAGTAAAGCAATTCAAACTAGTAGAACTGCTATTAGGGAGTTTCCAATCTACTTGGTCACCCTCTGAGGTAAAAGTACTACCTCTCATCTGGAAGTGTCAGTGAACAATTCAGACTAGTAGAACTGCTATTAGGGAGTTTCCAACCCATCCTTCCCAATTCATTGATCAGTAGTACAGTCACTGTTAAAGTTGGACGCGCTTAGGAGTGAGTATGCACTCAGGATCTTAGTCTGGAGTCCAGAAAGTGAGTAACTAAATATAGAACAGAACTAAAAATAGAAATAGTAATAGAAGACATAGAGAGCATTTTTAACAGTCACTGCTTCCAATGGAATACTCTTTACACTATTCTCTTATTGACATCTGTGTCTATAAGCCTCATTCACCCTCAGCCTACCGACAGGCTACATCTACATTGCTTTCATTTATATTATTAACATTCAGCAGTTTATAAAGTCAAGTCAGTTCAGCACGTCAAGTCAAATTCAGCACATCAAGTCAAGTTCAGCTCAGCACATCAAGTTATAAACTTCTGATAAGCTTCATGTTATATCAAGACAGTTACAGTATTCAGGTATTAGTAGTCTGATACTACTTCTACCAGCAGCCACTTTAGCATCTATATTATATTCAAGGTTTATACATCTTATTGCCAGATCTCTACTCCTTTAGCTCAACCAACTCATACTGCCTTTTGGATTGATTTGTGTAGAATTGCAATATTCATTCTTTCCCCAAACTTACTTGGGATAGCACAAATAATGACACTTCTGCAATTCTCAAAAGCAACATTTTGCTTGCTTGACAACATGCTGAACTGACTTGACTTTATAATCTGCTGAATATTAGTAATATAAATGAAAGCAATGTAGATGTAGCCTGTCAGTAGGCTGAGGGCAAATGAGGCTTATAGACAAAGATGTCAATAAGAGAGTAGTGGAAAGAATATTCAATTGGAAGCAGTGACTATACTACTGACCAATGAATTGGAAAGGATGGGTTGGAAACTCCCTAGTAGCAGTTCTACTAGTCTGAATTGCTTTACTGATAATTCTAAATATAAGATATGACTTTTATCTCAAAGGTGTGACCAAGTGGTGTGGAAACTCCCTAGTAGCAGTTCTACTAGTCTGAATTG
>ML213618.1:239150-258530 GCA_004379715.1 Crucibulum laeve | reverse complement strand
ACTTACTTCAATATTATATTAGTTACTCACTTCTGGACTCCAGACTAAGATCCTGAGTGTATACTCACTCCTAAGCGCGTCCAACTTTAACAGGTCTTTGCTCCCACATTTTGTCTTGCAGCTCTATGCCTCATTTTAGCTCTATCTGCTCTCAAAGACCTTGAACTGCGCTCTATAGATATACCTCTGCATTCCCCAATGGGGACTTGGATGAAAAGGTCTATATGAACCAAGCAGAGGGATTTTATAAAGGTAGACCAAATATAGTCTATAGGCTGAAAAAGTTGCTATATGGTCTTAAGCAAGCCACTCGTCAATGGAATTTAAAGCTACATACTGTGCTCTCTTCCATGGGTTTTAATCGTCTTCCATCTGACAGATCTATCTATATCTATGTTAAAGATGAAGTTTACATTATTGTCCCCATCTACATTGATGATATCACTCTTGCTTCGACCTCCACTGCAGCCATTGATCACACTGAACCACCACTGACAGATGACATGTCACTGAATCATCTACTTGCTTCTGGCTCTTAAGTTTCTTTTTGCTATTGGTGCAATACTTGCTCTCCTCCTTGACCTCATCCAAGTGCCCTTTATCTGAGGCTTGCCTGCCATTGTATTATGACTCCACTTTGCATTCCTCTTCTGTTAGCACCCCAAGCTTTTATCTTCAATGCCCAGAATGTAATGTAGATGGACTTGGCCAAAAAGGTGAAAACACAATAGTGGCAGATGACATGCACAATATCTACTATAGATATTACTATCAGTACTTTTGACCAAAATCAGAAATTCAACCTATAACATATGTTTAACATTTATTTATATCTCAGAACATTTGAATATAATCTAGTTAAATATTATAGGTTTCATTTTATCATTATCAGCAATCATTTGAATATATATTTCCACAGATTTTTCACTTATCTATCATCCCTTCCTTATTCACTTTCAACATTCAATTATGGTGACTGGAGAGAGTCACATTTTTAAGTCTAAAGAAGATGAAGAGCTTAAGTTGGCTTTATACATATAGAATATATTATGATTTTTTTTTTGGCTTTTTAGTACACTTAGGAGGTTCAAAATGCATCAATACACCTCAGCATATATTTGCTATGATATTTTAATGCTTAAAGCACTAAATTTATTAAAGTTGGATGTGCTTAGGAGTGAGTATGCACTCAAGATCTTAGTCTGGAGTCCAGAAGTGAGTAACTCATATATATTGTAAGTAGTGAAACTTACCTGAAGTCCAGAAGTGAGTAACTGGGGACTCAATCCTAGAACTCCAGGTTTATATACAACTATGATAAGGATCCTGACAGGTGTCAGGATAAAAGATCAGTAGTCTAAAAATAGAATCAGATCTAATAATAGATCTGATGTCATGTGATGTAATCTAAATATAATACAGAGCTAAAAATAGAAATAGTTATAGAAGACATAGAGAGCATTTTTAACACTCCCCCATGTTCTGACATGTCTTCTAACTTGAAATCCCCATCATCTTGCAACAGAATTGCATTTTAGTAATAGCAAGGGGTTTAGTAAATATATTTGCAACTTGCTCTGCAGTAGGAATAAAGGATGGGAAAAGAATCTTCTCTTTAACAGCATCTCTAAGCCAGTAAAATTGCAAATCAAGGTGTTTCATCTGACCATGATGCTCTGGATTCTTAGAAACACTAATGGCAGACTGATTATCAAATATGAAGGGTGGATGGGTGAGGTACTGGAAATCCAAACTCCAGTAGAATATTGTGCATCCATTTGATCTCCTTTGCAGCTTCAACAGTAGAAATATACTCTGCCTCAGTAGTAGACAGAGTTACAATTGTTTATAACTTGCTAGACCATCCAATGGCACCTCCACCAATAGTAGTAACATATCCAGCAGTACTCCATCCAGTATATCAAGTATGTACTGACATTGGTTGAGTGAGATGAGGTGATTTTTGTGATTCCTGGCAATTTCAACACCAAGTAGGAATTTGGTATCTTCTAAATCCTTTAAGTTTGAAGTGGCTAGCCAATTCCTTCACAGTATTAAACCATCATTTGGGATGGGTAGATTGCTGGGCCATTCCAAGAAGGATAGCTAAAAGCTATCTGACATAGAGGAAAAGAGTGTTTGGGGAATATTTGAATGAAAATGATGTTAAAAAAATGCAGGCAAGTTGAGAGTGAAATAAGGAGTGTTAATAAGACTATAGTGGTCCTTAGTACAAATGTGTTAAAAATGCTCTCTATGTCTTCTACTACTATTTCTATTTTTAGCTCTGTACTATATTTAGATTACATCACATGACATCAGATCTATTATTAGATCTGATTCTATTTTTAGACTATTGATCTCTTATTCTAACACCTGTCAGGATCCTTATCATAGTTGTATATAAACCTGAAGTTCTTGGATTGAGTCCCCAGTTACTCACTTCTGGACTTCAAGTAAGTTTCACTACTTACAATATATATTAGTTACTCACTTCTGGACTCCAGACTAAGATCCTGAGTGTATACTCACTTCTAAGTGCATCCAACTTTAACAAAATGTGAAAAAAAGAAGGGAGGCATTGGTACCAAAGGCAATAACAGCAATGGTAATATCCAATATAAGCCACAGAGCAGTATAAAGCCCATTACATCTAAATATATTGTCCATCTGAGGGATGAAAGAGATGGGCATTGAGGAAGGGGAGGAGAAAGCTCTGCAACAATATATTTTAATATTATATGACAGTGGCAATAGAAGGCCAAATATGTACCTCAGTCCCCATTCTGTCAACCCAGCTCCTATAGTACCTTAGTCAGAAAATCCTTTTCTCAACAACTTCAGGTTTGATTGATATGCAAGGGTTGTTTGTCATCATAGGGACATAAGCTTGAATGGCAGGGTCAAAAGTCTTGAATGCTTTTTGTCCTGGCTGATGAGACTTGATAGACAGGTAGCTACTTGATAAATCAGAGGGACATCACACATTTAGAGCAGGATGAACTCATTGGTGGAGATAGGCCATAAAGCACATGGAACACTGTCCATTTGCAAGAAAACAGTAAGTTGACAAAGGGACAGCATAGGAGAATTTGTTAAAGCAAGAGCAGTTAAAATAATGAAATCATTCAATAATAGGAAGTGGTAACCTGTCTATCTTTGGTACTCAAACCTGTCTCTCTTTATCTTGTCCTCAGCAGGCACCAATGCCCACACCAACAATAGCAATCCTAGGAAGGGGATATCTGAATATTAGGAAATGTGTTACGTCCATGCCTCTGCAACTTGAACTCTGCACGTTATTATCAACTCTGCACCCTGCACATACGACTCCGCACTCTTTGATTCTATTCACCGCATGTCCCTCACAGACTTCTATTTAGATCTCGATTATCTTTTATCTATATTGGTTATCTCTTGATTTATATCTATTTCCTTTTAGTTTTATTTAGTGACTCTGTCCCATCCTCATACATGTTTCATATCTTGTACCTAGTACTCCGCGTTACTCATCTCTGGACTTCTAGTATTTAAACTTAATTACTTCACTATGTAATCTCAGTTCAAATATCAACTTAGTCTGCCAAACTACTCCGCCTTGAGTTACTACCAACTTTGCACTCCTCTGTAGAACTCCTGCAGAGAATTCCTCTTCGTGGTTCAGAACTCCACCTTGGGTTCTGTCTTAGTTCACTCTTGTCCTTCGGAAATCCAGGGACCACTAGTGGAACGGGGTGCAGCATATAAGCTGAAGCCAAAGTCCCTAATTCATCTCAAGGCAATCTGTCTCCACACTTCACCCTTGTCATCTGATATTTCTGCCCTTAAGTCAGCCTTTCTCTGGCACAGCACTTAACAGTATATTCAAACTCGTACCTTTCACTAGTACTTGTTCATTCCAATGGTTTCCCATACCAAAGTAACCACCAAGAAGGTTAAGGTTGTTAAAGCAAAGACCAGTATTACCCCCACTACTCCGCTTCCAGGAGGTAGCAACACCGCTGGTTGAGCTTCTTGTACACCGAATACATCTACTCCTAGTCGTGATGACAATCCACCTCCACCCCCACCCAAGCAACCTACCACACCATCTCCCAACGACCCTGCCCCAGACCCAAAAGGTCCTCCAGACGGCGATGGTGGTGGTGACAACAGTGACAACGACGGCGATAATGGTGATGACCACGACAACACTCCTCCTACACCACCCAATCGATAATTTAGTTGTTCTTCAAGTGTTCCCTATGGACTGGCAGAAGCCCTTGCAGATGTAGCTCAGGCTATCCACCATCCTGCAGGTACTGAACATACGGCAAAGTCCAAACTCCATGACCCAGATACCTTTGACAGGTCAGACCCCACCAAACTCCAAAGTTTTTTATTCCAGTGCAACCTACATTACCACAACCGTCCTTCGGCATTCCAGACTGATACTTCCAAAATCACCTTTGCCATCTCATACCTCAAAGGTACTGCCTTGGACTGGTTCAAACCCGGTATTATGGGTGAAACTCACAAACCCCCTCTCTGGTTAGATGACTACAATGAGTTTGTCTACAAACTCCACAGCAACTTTGGGTCTGACAACCCTGAAGGTGATGTCAAGACTCAACTAAAGAACCTCACCATGAAGGACAATCAGCATATTACCAAATATATCATGCTATTCAACCGCTATGAGTCCAAGCTCAACAACAACTATGGAGAAACAGCACTCTGTTGTCGGTTCTATGAGGGTCTCCCTGACCACATTAAGGACCATATGAGTGATATTGGAAAACCAAAGAAACTCCAGGAGATGAAGGACCTTGCCAAAGTCATAGACAGGTGTTATTGGGAACGCAAGGGTGAAATTGCACGGAATAAGTGTGGCTCTGCTGATAAATCTGACAAGTCCGAGAAGTCGAATGCGGACAAGTCAAAAAGCCAGCAGAAGTCCACCTCTAAAGGCAACTCCACCCCATCCTCATCCTTCAATCACTCATCATCTTCAGGATCCTCTTCTAAATCCAACAATTTGTCCAATCATGCTAGCTCCTTGGTCAAGAAACCCAACTTATTGTCCAAATTAGGCAAGGATGGGAGCTCACCACCGAGGAATGCAAACGACGTATGGATAACAATTTATGCATGTTCTGTAGTGGTAGTAGTCATATGGCCAAAGACTGTCCCAGATCTTCCTCTAGCGCCTCCAAGGCCAAAGCCTGTGCAGCAATGGCTGAGGAGAAGAAGTCTGACTCTCCAGACTTGAAAAAATAGAGAGCAGCTCTCCAGACTCCATGCAGGCTGAAAGCTGTGTTGTCTCTAACTACACAATTAAGGAGGCCCATCTCAATGTGTCTGCTCTTTCCGACCCTGACTCCCTTACAATTCTGCTCTCTTCTCCTAGTTTTCCACTCCCTTTTTAAGCATTGATAGACTGCGGCGCTTCTCACTGTTTTATAAATTCATCTTTTGTTTTGCGAAATTCCTTAGAATGCCAATCTGTTTCTCCCATCCAACTGCGTCTCATAGATGGAAGTACCAATGCGGTAATCACTCAGACAGTCTTCTTTCCCACCCTTTTTTCCTCTGATGAAATCTTAGCCCTTGAGTTCTATGTAACTCCTCTAAACTCTGCTTGCTCTGTGGTTCTTGGATATAATTGGCTTTGCCAGCACAATCCATTGATTGATTGGGTTGCTAAAACTATTTCTTTCCACTCCACAGGGAATTCTCCGCCCTCGTCAACCATCTCCGCACATATGGCTGTTTTGCCTGCAACGGAAAATACTTCTCCACCTTCACCACTGGATACTTCGCTCAGAAAACCTTCAGTCTCTTATCAACTAGGTGGCTTTTGCACAAGCCATCAAGTTAGAGGGTACTCAAGTATTCCAACTCCAACCATCTGATCTGCCCACTCCCACACTTTCTGCAGGAACTGTCAAACCCGCTGACCTGTCCTCTGTGCCTGCTGAGTACTATGAATTTGCTGATGTATTCAGTAAAGCCAAGGCCAACAAACTTGCCCCACACTGCCCTTACAATCTCAAGATTAACCTTGAAGAAGGTACTTCTTCGCCTCTCAGCCCCATCTATTCCCTCTTGCAATCCGAGCTCTCCACTCTCCGTGAATTCATTGATGAAAATCTCACTAGTGGTTTCATTTGCTCTACCAATTCTCCACATGGTGCACCTGTCCTCTTTGTACAGAAGAAGGACAGCTCTCTTCATCTCTGTGTAGACTTCCAAGGTCTCAACAAGATCACCAAAAAGGATTGCTACCCATTACCCCTGCTCTCCAACCTTTTAAATAGCCCTTGCAAGGCTCGGCTCTATACAAAAATAGATCTCTGCCACGCTTATCATCTTGTCCGCATCGCCAAAGGTGATGAATGGAAGACCACCTTTCACACTCACTATGGCTCCTTTGAATGGATGGTAATGCCCTTTGGTCTCTCTAATGCATCTGTGGCTTTCCAATGCTTCATGAATGACATTTTCTTTGACCTACTCGACGTCTGCATCATTGTTTACCTTGACGACATTCTCATCTACTCTAACGACCTCTTTCAACACCATTCTCATGTCTGCGAGGTACTCAAATGACTCCACAAGCATGGCCTCTATGCCCGCACGGACAAGTGCGAATTTCACTCTGAACAGGTGGAATACCTTAGCTATATCCTCTCCCCTAACAGTTTGAAGATGTCCGAAGATAAAATCAAGATTATTCAGGAATGGTCAGAACCTCACAAAGTGAAAGACATTCAGTTTTTCTTAGGTTTTGCTAATTTCTATTGTTAATTCATCTGGAACTACTCCAATATCGTTGTCCCACTTACCTGCCTCACATGCAAGGACTCTGCATGGAACTGGTCTTCGGAATGTATAAAGTCCTTCAATACTCTCAAGAAGGCTTTCACCACTGCTTCTATACTCACTCATTGGATTCCCGATGCTCAGATGATCATAGAAACAGATGCTTCTGATTATGCCCTAGCAGCCATCTTATCTATTGTTCTTCCCACTGGTGAAATTCATCCAATTGCATTCCACTCTTGCACATTTACCGCAGCAGAATTAAACTACGACACCCACAATAAAGAACTCCTGGTGATCTTTGCTGCATTCCAAACTTGGCAGCATTATCTTGAAAGTGCAGCTCTCCCTATAGATGTTGTCACTGATCACAAGAATTTAAAATACTTTGCTACCACAAAGATTTTAACACGCTGTCAAGCACGATGGTTGGAGTTCCTCTCCCAGTTTAATCTTATCATCCATTTCCGCCCAGGTAAATTAGGCACAAAGCCTGACTCTTTAACTAGACAATGGGACGTCTACCCAAAAGAGGGGAATAGTGACTATGCTAAGGTTAATCTGCACAATTTCTGACTGGTATTCTCCCAAGAACAACTCACCACTTCACTCCGCACTACTATCATTTCATTTCCAGTTTTCTGCAGCACTCTGCTTATGGACGTTGAAAAACTCCATTCGGATATCTTAGCATCCTTAGCGGATGACCCAATCACCACAGCGCATCCTTCCATTCCCACCTTACCACGCTGGACTCGCAATCCCCAAGGACTTCTCTGCCTCAATAATCAAATCTACGTGCTGGACATAGCTGATCTCCACCTACGTGTTGTACAGTACAAGCATGATCACATTCTCTCTGGTCATTTTGAACAAAACAAGACACTAACACTTATCCGACGTGAATATACTTGGCCAAACATCTGTACTATGGTCAAAGAATTCTACAAGTCTTGTGTTACTTGTATGCGCTCTAAACCTCAACGGCACCGACCCTATGGCACTCTCAAACAGCTTCCCATTCCTGTTAGACCCTGGCACTCAATATCAATGGACTTCATAGAGAAACTCCCTAACTCCAGTGGTTTCGATTCCATTTTAGTAGTCGTTGATCGACTCACCAAGCAATCCATATTCATTTCCACTCACGACACCATCACCTCTGCAGAACTCACTCAGTTATTCGTCATTCATATGTTCTCCAAGCACGGAGTTCCCTTGCACATTACCTCAGACCGTGGCACCAAGTTCATCTCCCACTTTTTCCGTTCTTTAGGCAAGCTTCTCAATATGGAACTCCATTTCACTTTGGGTTATCATCCAGAAGGTGATGGCCAGACTGAACGTACTAATCAAACTCTTGAGCAATACCTTCGGATTTACTGCAACTATCAGCAGAATAATTGGTATGACCTCCTACCCCTTGTGGAGTTTGCCTACAATAACGCACCTAGCACTACTACTGGTGTGTCCCCATTTTTTGCCAACAAGGGCTATGACCCCTCCATTTCCATTCATCCTGAATGTGACATTACATCCTTGAAAGCATATGACTTTGCCGTAGACCTGGATGAACTCCACCAGTTCTTATGTGCGGAGATTGCTGAAGCTCAGAAGCAATATCAGATCTCCGCGGACAAAACTAGGATTCCCACACTGGACTTCCAACTTGGTCAGAAAGTCTTTGTCAAAGCAAAGTTCTTTAATACTACTAGGCCTGCTAAGAAGCTCTCAGAGAAATTCCTAGGTCCTTATGAAATTATAGGTCATGCTGGCTCTTGATCCTTTACCCTCTGCCTTCCCAATTCCATGCGCGCTGTTCACCCCATCTTCCACGTCTCTATGCTCAAACCCCATCACGAAAACACCATCCCTGGCCGGGTACCTAGTCCACCACCTCCTATTGAGATTGACGGTGACATTGAGTACAAAGTTGAAGAGATTCTCAAGTCCAAAATAGACAGGTGATACAAACATTGTAAACTCCAATACAAAGTCTGCTGGCTTGAATATGCAGATACCAACAAATCCGAATCTTGGCTCCCTGCTTCCGAACTAGATCACGCTCAGGAACTGTTACAGGACTTCCATCAAAGATATCCTCACATCCCTGGCCCCCTAGACAAATTATAGATTTCATTTATTTCACTTCTGTCTCAATCTCCACTTTTCCGAACATTTTCCACCCTTCTCCGTACATACTTTATAGTTCTACGCATATTTCCATCCATTCTCCACCACTTCTCACTTCATTTCAACTTATAACGTCATTCCACTTCAAACCCACAAGAAAATCACATACAAACAAAAAGAAAACAAAATAAAGTCTGTATATACAATTAGTCTTGGAGAGTCTGGCTCTCCTTGATTTCTCCACCCTCCTTCACTTCTTTGTCCTCCCTAACATCGTTTGCCACCTCTTTATCCACCATCTCCACATTCCTTTGTTCATTTTCCACCTCCTGTTCTACTCCCTCTGCACCCTCTTGCTCGTTCCCCACCTCCTTATCACCTGACTCCATGCCTTCACTCTCCTTCTCCACACTACCCTCCTCGTTTTCCACACCCTCAGCTTCCATCTCCACATCCTTGCCACTCTTCTCAATGGCTTATTGCACCGCCGTTGCCCTAGCCCCTCTTCTTCCATAACTCCGCCCTCTTCTGGTTGATCCACATCTCTGAAGAGATGGACTCCATCACCTTTGTCATTGCCTTTTGTGCCTTGGTATTCCGGAGTTGTGCGTCTGTGTGGTCTTGAAGCACATTGCAGAGATCTTGCCCCAGTCGGTTGACTGCAGAGCGTATCTCACACACTGCACCCCACATCTCTCTTGCAAGATCCCTGAACACGGCTGTTGATTCCCGCATGAAGGCCATGGTTTCCTACGTTATAGCCAGCAAAGCCTGGCTCTCCGAACTCCCACTCTCTACCCTTGCCCTCCTTGATGGGCCCACCTCTTCCTCACTATTGGAATCCACCTGCGCCTGTTGTCGCTTATTCGGGATATGGATTACTGGCTCTTCAAAGCACAGCCTTTTCTTATTGAAGCATTGCAAGCACAAATTGTGCTTGCATAGGCCAATAACCCGACGCCAGCAGGTAGTGCCATTGTGCGCACACTTCAAACAGGGATGGACTTCATCCATTTCCCACCGAGTTCCACTCATGTAGTTGAATCCATCCACAAAGCAAGAATACTATCCTCCCGCGTCAGCAACACATTACACCAAATAGAGATTACTCACGCGATCCGGATCACTTGCCAGTCTTTTGGGAAACCATTGCACACCCTGATAAATGCTTTATAACACTTATCAGTCAGCAATAAAGTGAATTGAAACTCACTACTCACCTCCTCAAGTTTCTTCTGTTCTTCATCCACCTCCTTCAATTTCCTTCTTCTAGGAAGCACAGTATTCCGCATTGTCCTGCTCCTCTCCTTGCAATGTTGTATAACCTCCGCGAGCTCATCCTTGTCCTCATCCTCGTCCACATCCATTTCCACTGTCTCTGCAGCCTCCTTTTCACGGCGTTCCTTTTCCACCTTCTCTGCTTTGGCCTTCCTACGCTCAGCCTCTTCCCGCGCTACCCTCTCCTCCTCTGCTCTTTTTTTTGCCTTGTCCGCCACCTTCTTCTTCTCTGCAATCACTGCTAATTTTGCCGCAGCCTCGGCCTGGACCTGACGCATGGCTTTGATGAACTCGTCCTCTTCAGGGACATTTGAAGCAGGGTGTTGAGAGAAAGACATTGCAGTAAAGAGTTTAGCGCAAGATGGGAAAATTTTACTTGAAGCACACCAACACCATCCAGCATATATATCCACACTTGGCCATGTGCAAACAGCACCAATCACCGATCCTGATGGACCTCAGGGTTTGGTTCTAAGAGGGGAATACTGTTACGTCCATGCCTCCGCAATTTGAACTCCGCACATTATCATCAACTCCACACCCTGCACATACAACTCCACACTCTTTGATTCCATTCACCGCATATCCCTTGTGGACTTCTATTTAGATCTTGATTATCTTTTATCTATATTGGTTATCTCTTGATTTATATCTATTTCCTTTTAGTTTTATTTAGTGACTCTGTCCCATCCTCATACATGTTTCATATCTTGTACCTAGTACTCCGTGTTACTTGTCTCTACTCTGTGTTACTCATCTCCGGACTTCTAGTATTTAAACTTAATTACTTCAATATGTAACCTCAGTTCAAATATCAACTTAGTCTGCCAAACTACTCTGCCTTGAGTTACTACCAACTCCGCACTCCTCTGTAGAACTTCTGCAGGGAGTTCCTCTTTGTCGTTCAGAACTTCACCTTAGGTTCTGTCTTAGTTCGCTCTTGTCCTTCAGAAATCCAGGGACCACTAGTGGAAAGGGGCACAGCACATAAGCTGAAGCCAAAGTCCCTAATTCACCTCAAGGCAATCTGTCTCCACACTCTGCCCTTGTTATCTGACATCTCCGCCCCTAAGTCAGCCTTTCTCTGGCACAGCACTTAACAAAATGGCTATTTACACAGTAGCAAGGCTGTAACCTTCTTGCTGTTAGTATTATGTTTCAGATGCAACTTGGATCTGAAAGCCTGGTCTGTTTATACACTGATTTAGCATGAGAAAATGATCAATTATGGTGACATGGCAATATCAAAGCACTGTCCAACTTTGCAATATCTGATGCTTTATATAAACTGCCAAAAACACTGCTTGCAGTCACTAACAATATCAAATACCCATGGGCTCAAACACAGTGCCCTGAAATTGCCATAGGCATATCAGACAGGTCTGTTGTTAATGTAAAAAATGCAAATGCACTGCATGATCCACAATAGCAATGCTTTCACTTTAATATATTATTCTTATATTATTTTCCAGATAAAAAAACATCACCTGCAGTCACTGATAATATCAGATGCCAGAGCACTCAAACACACCACTTTGGAAACTATGGGCAGGCTGGATATGTTCAGTCATGCTAAGCTTCAGCAGCCATTTGGCATGGTGCTCAAAATGCAAATATATTGCATGATCTCACTGGAAAAACACTCAATGTTATGAACCATTCATTTTTAATATTCATTTCTTTTCTTTTCTAATTATTAGAACAGTTTTTATAATTTTAATGATAAAAACAAATAAAGCCAACTCATGTTGACATATGAGGATAACATACCTTAGTCATACCTATTTCATTTTAGTCTATTATTAGTATACATATATTTGTAATATATGTTACAGTATATAGCCACAGTACACAGTTAGAACTATTAAATACATATATTTTGACTCATCTATATCATGACTTTTAAACAACTTCTTATAAGTATGTTTCTTAATATATATAGTAGTAGTTGTAGTCCATATTCTGTAGTCTTTAGCTGATTGTTTCTACTGCCAATACTATTGATTTTTACTCTTTACTCTCCTCCCTCTTTCTTCTAAGTTAATAGTTTACATATCAATCTCAGTACTACTCTAAGTAGTTAGTGTTGATATGCCTAAAAAAGCTAAAGACTCCCTTCACCAATCTCAATACTTAAACACTTCCAAACACTATTACATCCTTTTACCCCACCATTTATTATAACTCATCCTCTTTATTCTATTCCACCCCTTTTTGTTATCCTCTTAGCTCACAGATAGAGAACATTATATAAATTAAACCAGATAGCATAATCTCAAGAAATGTTGAGCCTGTTTTGTTGTAGCTGATCATCAAGGGAGTATATTCTATTTTCAGAGAAAATACAATCTGCTAGTAGTCTTTTGGAAGAGAAGAAGACATTAGTTTTGTATTTAAAAAGTGGTTTCTTTTCAAGTCTCTCTACTATCTTACTCAAACAGTCCACTATTGGTTAACAGTGAGAAGCTATACTTCACAAGTTAGCACAGAAATCTGTATGTCAGTTACTAGGTTTGTTAAGTGCTGTGCTGGAGAAAGGCTGACTTAGGGGCAGAGATGTTGGATAACAAGGGTGGAGTGTGGAGACAGATTGCCTTGAGGCAAACTAGGGACTTTGGCTTCAGCTTATGTGCTGCACCCCTTTCCACTAGTGGTCCCTGGATTTCCAAAGGATGAGAGCAAACTAAGACAGAACCCAAGGTGGAGTTCTGAACAATGAAGAGGAACTCCCTGTAGGAGTTCTACAGAGGAGTGTGGAGTTGGTGGTAACTCAAGGTGGAGTAGTTTGGCAGACTAAGTTGATATTTGAATTGAGGTTACATAGTGAAGTAAGTAGGTTTAAATACTAGAAGTCTGGAAACAAGTAGCTATGGAGTAGAGATGAGTAACATGGAGTACTAGGTACAAAATATGAAACATGTATGAGATTTGAAGCAAACTGCATAATTTTAATTAAAGAAAATAGATATAAATCAAAAGATAAAAGGAAATAGATAATAGATAATCAAGATCTAAATAGAAGTCTGCAAGGGATATGCAGTGAACAGAATCAGGAAGTGCAGAGTCATATGTGAAGGATGCAGAGTTTATGATAATATCCAGAGTTTGAGTTGCCGAGGTATGAATGTAACAAGGTTACAAACTACATGTACCTTCCATTCCTATATCATCCACATCCTTCCCTACACTCTCAAACCCCATTGTCAACCAGTTTACCAAATCATCACACTCAGGAAACTATCCTCTGAGATTCCAATCATCTGCTACTAAACCCCTGAATTCCTTAACATCCTCAAATACCTCAAAACACTCATCTATCATAACATGTTAAAGTTGGACATGCTTAGGAGGGAGTATGCACTCAGGATCTTAGTTTGGAGTCCAGAAAGTGAGTAACTGATATAATTGAAGTAAGTGAATCTTACCTGGAGTTCAGAAAGTGAGTAACTGAGGAATCACTTCCAGAACTCCAGGTTTATATACAACTATGATAAGGATCCTGACAGGTGTCAAGATAAGGATCAGTAGTCTAAAAATAGAATCAGATCTAATAATAAATCTGATATCATGTGATGTAATCTAAATATAGTACAGAGCTAAAAATAGATAATGTTATAGAAGATATAGAGAGCATTTTTTAACAACCAGTAGCATAATACCAGTAGCTTATAGCCCCAAATTGCTAAAAAGCACCAAACAATTATACAAAACAGGTTTTCAGTTAAGTCAGATATAAGCTAAGCATAAATGTGCTGACTATGGACAATTCCTCTTTTATTTCTTCAAATGTATTATTACTAAATTTGAAATTTAATGATTTATTAAAAAAACAGAATAAATTGAGTACTAGGAAATTCAATGGTGAAACAGTTAAAATTGGAAGTGTTCAGTGGACTGTAAGACAACTCAAAGTTTATAAACCAGAAATGGCAATTGGCATCCTCAATATGTGAACCCATAAGAAGCATTCAATGGAAGTCTCAGATCAAATAGTTAGAGACCTTAATAACCTATTAGATGAAAAAGTTATTGAGGCACTCAACAAATTAAAACAACCTAAGAAATATATTCATGGGAATATAGGACAACAAATAGATTTGGAATTAATTGCCCAGATAATTAATAACAAACAAAAGTTTAAATTAAAAGCACTACTTGATAGTGGTTGCACAGGAAGCTGCATTGATGCAACATTTGCAAAGAAAAACAAAATTAACATGCATAAATACCTGTGTCCAATCCCTGTTTATAATGTAGATAGAACTTTTAATTCTGGAGGATCAATTACAGACTATGTTGAAATGAATATTTGGATCAAAGATCATCAGGAACAACTTCATTTCATAATATTTAATCTTGAAAAAGCCTAGATGTTTATTGGTCATGAATGGCTTAAACTTCACAACTCTGAAATTAATTGGAAACTCTCAAAGATTGAGTTCACAAGATATCTATTGGAATGTACTCCATTAGTTCAAACACTATTACCAGAAGAAGATAATAATGTTACCCAAATCAATGAACCAGAAATTGAAGATGGAGATCACCTCCTCATTATTGAGCTAAATAAGGAAATAGAAGTTAGAGCCTTCCAAACTAAGTCACCTAAACTTGTTAAAGAACAATCTAAAGGAAAAAAGTTAAAGACTTTTGAACAATCAGTTCTTAAGTCTTATCATGAATTCAAAGATGTATTTTTAAAAGAATCCTTTGATGAGATGCCACCTAAACAACCATGGGATCATGCAATTGAGTTGATATTTGAAGTTAAAGTTTTAGATTGCAAAATCTATCCCTTAAACTTAGCAGAACAAGGAGAATTTGGTAAATTCCTTATGGAAAATTTGGAATCAGGATGGATCAGATCTTTAAAATCACCAATAGCTTCATCCTTCTTTTTTGTTAAGAAAAAAGATGGATCTCCTTGACCAGTACAAGATTATCATCAATTAAACAATATCACAATTAAAAATAGATATCCTCTGCCACTTATTCAAGAATTAGTAGATAAGCTCAGAAAAGCAAGGTACTTTACAAAATTAGATGTCAGATGGGGTTTTAATAATATCTGCATCAAAGATAGAGATGAATGGAAGATAGCATTCCAAATCAATTGAGGATTATTTGAACTACTTATTATGTTCTTTGGATTAACCAATTCACCAGCAACATTTCAAACCATAATGAACATGATATTCAAAGCTGAAATAGATGAAAGAAAAGTCATTATCTATATGGATGATGTTCTTATCTTCACAGCTATACTTGAAAAATACTGAATCATGGTTAAAAGAGTTTTACAAAAATTTAAAGATTATAAACTGTTTTTGAAACTGGAAAAATGTACATTTGAACAAGTAGAAGTAGAATACCTTGGTCTTGTGGTTTCTCATAACCAAGTGAGAATGGATCTAGCAAAAATCAAAGGAGTAGTTGAATGGCCAACACCTCAAAACAAAAGAGACATTCAACAATTCCTTGGATTTGCTAATTTCTATAGATGATTTATATTAGGATTTGCCCAAGTAGTAAAACCTTTAATAGAATTAACTGGAAACAACACTTGGAAATGGATAAAGGAACAAGATGACACATTTGCAGAAATGAAGAAATAAGTAACTTCAGCTCTGATATTAGCAATGCCCAATGATAAAGGCAAATACTGAGTAAAAGTTGATTCTTCTGGTTTTTCAAATGGTGAAATTCTTTCCCAACAATAACTTGATGGCATATGGTGATCTATAGCATATATATCTCATGCTTTAAATAGGACAGAAAGAAATTATGAGATATATGACAAAGAAATGCTAGCAATAATGACAGCTTTAGATAACTGGAGACAATATCTATTAGGAGCAACAGAAATATTTGAGATCTGGATAGATCATAAAAATCTTGAATATTTTAGAAAGCCTCAGAAATTGAACAGACAACAAGCCAGATGGATAACCAAAATGCAAGAATTTCATTTTACCTTAAAACATAAAGCTGGAAAACAAATGGCTAAAGCAGATTTCCTCTTAAGATGAGCAGGACATAAAAGAAGGATAAATGACAATGAAGACATCATTATGCTTAAACCAGAATATTTCCAGCAATATGATGTTATAGAAATTGATGAATCCCTGATGTTTTGAATCAAAAGAGCATCAAAAAATAGAGACAAAATCATCAAAAGAAACTTAGCAGTCAAGGCAAATGGTTAGAAAGAATTAGAAGATGGGATTATCACTTGAATGTATTGAATCTATATGCCAAGAGATAAAAAACTCTAAAAAGAGATCATACATCTTCACTATAACACTATTTTAACCAGACATCCAGGATGATATAAGACTCAAGAGTTGATCATATGGAATTATTGGTGGCCTAGACTACAGGCTGACATTAGAAAATATATCAGCAGTTGTGAAGTCTGTCAAAGGATTAAACTAATTTGAAGCTCACCAGTCACACCATTAGTACCTAATGCAATTCCAACAAAACCATAGGAAATAAAAAAGGAAAAGAATAATAAAAATGAACAGTTCATAACAATAAACAATACAGTCCTTTTGAGATCCTTAAGAAAATCAGATCATCAGCTTATAAGTTGAAGCTCCCTGAACAATGAAAATGGAAGCATCTAGTTTTCCATGAATCCCTCTGACACCATTTTCTGAACCAACATTGTCTTTCCAAAACCAGAAACCACCCCCACCATCAGACATTATTGATGAAACACCTGAATATGAAGTGAAAGCTATTTTAGATAGCTGAATAGAATAATAGGGACAAGGTCATAACTGTTATCCTGTAATGAAGTATTTAGTCAATTAGAAGAACTACCCAAAAGAGGATAGATCTTAGGAATCAATCAGTAACTTAGAAAATAGTCTCAAATTAGTTGAAGACTTCCATAAAAACCATCCAGCTGCACCATGATTGCAAACATGCTCTTTACTACTAGTACCCTAACACTCATTCAAAACTACACCCAGAACCCCTGGAACCCTATGGCCTTTACATGGAAATCAGACACTATCACAAGTATCACCACTGGAATTGTCATCTCAGTCATCCTCCTCATTGCCCTTGCTTGTATCATATATGCTGTACACTTTACTGACCACCATATACCAAACAACCCACTTAATGAATTAATATGTCTCAGAGCAATGGGAGAACTGGCAGCAGAGGAAGCAGTCTAATCATAAGGACATAATTCCTAAAGAGGGGGTAACATCATGAACCATTCATTTTTAATTTTCTCTTTTCTTTTCTAATTATTAGAACAGTTTCTATAATTTTGATGATAAAGACAAACAAAGCCAACTTATGTTGACATATAAGGATAACATACCTTAGTCATATCTATTTCATTTTAGTCTATTATTAGTATACACACATTTGTAACATATGTTGCAGTATGCAGCCACAGTGTACAGTCAGAACTATTAAATACACATGTTTTAACTCATCTATATCATGACTCTTACATAACTCCTTATGAGTGTGTTTCTTAGTATATATAGTAGTAATTATTGTCCATATTCTGTAGTCTTTAGCTGGTTGTTTTTACTGCTAATACTATTGATCTTTACTCTTTACTCTCCTCCCCCTTTTCTCTAAGTTGATAGTTTGCATATTGACCTTGGCACTACTCTGAGTAGTTAGTGTTGACATGTCTGACACTCAAGATCTGATGGCAATGCTTCAAATTAGATATATCATGCTCATTTTGTTAGATTTGGTTGCACAGCCTCTACATTGATTTGATAGTTACATAGCTTTTGGACTGGTTTGATGGTTGTTTTTGATTGTTTCTTCTATTATTGATTGTATAGCATTTGAGCACAGCTTTGCTGTGCTTTACAGTAGATAAATAGCTACCATGTTCACTGGATTCTATAATCAATTCTGATCCACTTTTGTGTCTGTGTCTGTATCTGAGTTCTCATCCACCTCCCCTCTCTTCCAATCTTTACACATTTGATCTTCCTGTCACATATATCACTATGGCCAAGACATCACAGAAAGGCTGTGTGTGAAAATAAACACAGTTGCATCTATCAAAATGGCCAGGGACATTACAGAAGGCTATGTGTGGAAATGGATCCAGCCAAGCCCCAACTGTTTTCAGGCCCTAACTGCCCAGTCACCATCATGTCAGCTTGGATGCTATGCCATGGCTGCACTTTCCAGTGTCAACAGGGATGCCTGTTCAGGCCCTTGCACCCAATTGTGCACAACTACTAGGTAGAGTCCTTTATATATATATAAATCAGACAAGGGCAATAGCCAGGGAGCTCAATGGCTATCCCATGGGCTGCAACAACCAAATGGATTTATGTAATACCCTTCAAGTTAGAGTGCTAGCACTCTTTGAAAGCAATTTTAATCAATCACATTAAATCCACAGTTTTATAAAGTTATTTAATTTGCTTATATTACTCATAATTGGTCTGGATCTTGCCAAAGTAATATAACAATTGTAGCTAATGCATTTAAGATCATGATTCAAGCATAAACAGGCAAAAAAGTGAATTTTTATGCTATTTATGATCTGTTTTTGCAAGTATTCACTTCACCTCTGTAATGCGTTACATTTTCTCTAAGTATTCAATTCCCAAGCCATTGTTATGTGTGACTGAACACTCAGTCAAAATGGTGCAATATCTTTCTTTTCAATTTTTAGATAGTATTTCTTCAAGTATATAAAGCTACTACATAGTACCATAGTTCTACAATCAATCTAACAATTCTATCTGCATTTTATTCATTATTCCAACAATTATTTACATCAGCATTTGGTTCATTGCCAATTCAGAGCTTGTGACACTGACCTAAAGATATACATAAAGTCCATATATACTTCATATATACTAATATAGACTTGTTTTGGGTGGTGCTCCCTCCAATCTATGTATACTTAATCTATATAGAGTCCACTTAATCCATGTACATTTTAGGTGGATCTTTCCTTTTTTGGACTGATCCATGCATACTTCTTGTGAGTCTACCTATGTAAAGTCTATATATAGTCCATGTAAAATCCATTATAGACTACATGGCCTTCTTGTAGAGTTTGTTTTATTTTTATTTCTATTCTTTCTTTTTGTTTGTATGTTTATTTTTATTTTTATTTCTATTCTTTCTTTTTGTTTGTATGTTTATTTTTATTTT